>JAOXYD010046160.1:0-27216 GCA_028565735.1 Pinacopodium congolense | reverse complement strand
ACACAATCAATCACAAATACAATAAACAAAAAATTTAGAAAAAAATCAAGATTTAACCATAGGATTTGTCGTTATCCTTATTTGTTTCCCTTTGGTTAATTAATCTAATTTATATTTGGCCTAAAATTTCCTAATATTTTAGGTACTCTCTCTTAAGGTGCAACTAAATGTCACTAGCTAAATAAATTTAGGATTAACTTTGGGATCTCTAGACATGCAAAGCCTTTCATAAACCTTTAACTAGATATGAAGTTATCATATAGGCAGTATATTATTTTATTGAAATCTCTTCCTAACAAATTAATACCTTGTTGTCTATAGGTCTATTAAATGTTAACTTTGGTTGTATATTTAACACAAATTACCCAACTCACTCTCTCAATTTGTTGTAGGATTTATGCACAATAAACAACACAAATATTTAGAAAAATTAATTAATAACCAAAGGGTCCTAAATAATTCAAACAAAAAATCATAAAAATATTTTAGCCACACATACTAATAAAAATAAATTCCATCAAGTCTATATTCATGAAAATACAAAACATAATAAAATAAAAGCAAAAATAAAATAAAATGAGATAAAACTAAATCTGAAAAAAATAAAATAAAAATATAAAACTTGATGAACTTGAAATTTTGGAGCTTATACGTTTAGCTTGAAGCTTGTCTCCAAGGTGGCTGTCTCTTCTCTTTCTGATATATTCTATTGTGCTGTCACCAGTTGATGTCTACCCAAATAGTTATATATATATATATATATATACATGTCATGAAACTATACTAACAAGGACTCATTTATAATGTCCATTCATACAATATGGCCAACAAATGTTTTTGACGGTAATCCTTTAGTTAAGGGATCTGTTATCATCATATCAGTACTAATATGCTCAATTTACACTTTATGTTTTTATACTTCTTCTTTCACAGACAAGTACTTTACTTCCTTGTGTTTCGCTTTAATTCCTTGTGTTTTGCAACCCTTGGAATATTTGTAATTCTTAGAGAAGATAACGGCTATAAAATTACCACAATAAATTCTTAGTGGTCTATTTATACTATCGACAATGATAAGACCTAAGTTGAAGTTCTGCAACCACAATCCATGAACCGTAACGTCAAAGCATGCCATAAATGTAGCTTCTATAGTAGAAGTAGCAATGATGAAGTTCCACTTTTTCATAATATTGCTCCTCTGACTAATAGAAACTTGTAATCTAATGTAGATTTCCTTGAATCTACACATCCGACATGGTTTGAATCTGAATAACCTATCACTTTCAAATGGGTTGACTTTTTGTATGTGAGTATATAATTCTTTATATCTTGTAAATATCTAAGTACTTTCTTTACAATTTTCTAGTGGTCCATTCCAAGATTACTTTAATATCAGCTCAACATTCCAACAATAAAACTAATATTTAGCCGAGTGCATGTTCGAGCAAACATTAAGCTTATAAATTTAAACCTAAGCCTAGAGTTATGGATCTTTTAGGTTTTCCAACTTTTTAGGGTCAAAATTAAGGCTTTACAGTTTTTTTTTCAATTTCTGTATTTAGAAAAATAAAGGTTTCTAAACATTCTCTAAAGTTTTAGTCTTGCTTTCATAATTGTCTCATTTTACTTCTAAATTACACTAATTATGCCTTATTTGGGACATGGTTCTTGTAATAATTATTCCTCGAGTAGAGGGGTCTTTCTAATGATTTTTGGTTTATAAGATAGTTTGATTACATCAATAAATAGATTTTGTAAGATAAATCTAGACAAAGAAGCATAATCTTAAATTGACACATTTTATGTTTAATCAAATAAAATACATTCAATGTGACAACAAAGTAGTAATATTGTAACATAGTATATATTTTATTTTATTATTTAGTCTTATTGTATCATCATAAAGATGTGGTAAGAGAGCTGATTCACTTGCAATTCACATACTAGTGGATATGGATTGCCATTAACTCTTATTTCAAGGAGCTCCACTTCTAGTTTTTTGAGTATCTTGCGATAAATTATAGTTGTGTGGTACCATAAAGGATCATGACTCATGAGCTCTATTGTTTAGCACTGAAGTACATTTCCTTCTAAACATTTGTCCTCATTTTCATTGATTTATCTCGAACTTGAGAAATTAATCCACTATAAATGAGCTTGCCACTAAATCTAAGAGTTTGGTAGTCATTGAAATGCCTTGTGTCCACTAATTGACAAAAGACTTCACATGTTAGAAAGAAGATGATCCTATGTGGAAAGAACCGAATAATGCGGTGACCTTTTTTTGCATTCGTTGATTTAAACAACCCACAACTGAGAAGAATTTTAGTATTATTATTGGTTGTAGTTTTTAATTGTGATTTTTATGTTTTATGTTTTTTTATTTCTATATTTTTTAATTTTTGTATTGTATTAGTGTGATATTTTTTAAATTTTTGTACTTTTTTTAGCGTTCTGTGTTTAAAGAAACAAGAAACCAAAAAAAAACTTGACTAAACAACCGTTAACTAATTCAGCTACTGGCTTTGTTTTACTCTCACTTTTTTTCTTTTATTTTATTTTATTAATTCTATAATGCTTTTATTATTTCCTAGTTTATCAATTCATAACATTACTAGTTTTTCGGAGGATAATGTCAGTTTTAAGGTGAGAATTACCCTTTGAATTATATTTTAATTTTCCATATGGATACGAAAATATATAATTGTCTATCTCTTTTTTAAAGATAAAAAATATTATTATAAAAGAATTAAGGCTCCAAAGGAGCTATAAGGGGCACCAGTGTGAAATTAAAATAGTCCAAACCAAGGCTAGTAGAAAAAAAGAAGAAAGAAAGTTCAAATTTGCCAATTACACAGTAAGGAAGAGGAGCACTCTAAACCTTTTGAGCTGTCCATCTTTTGATTTGTCTAAAAATATTTAAAGTGCTTTCTACATAATATATAACATTTTTTTTTGTTATGAATGACACATTAACATTAAGGTGCATAAAAGTCAGTAAACAACTTAAAGACCTAATCAGTAAATGTAAATGGTATAACTTAAGAAACAAAATGAGTAGTTCAATTTGTTGGTGTTATGTTTGATTATATAAATATGATACTTGTTAGAACATGGCTTCGAATAATGTGGTTATATTAAAGAGTATTAATTAATAACATTATTATAATTAAAGAGTTTTGGTTGGATCATATTCTTCATTTAATAGTGAAATAAATTTCAAGCATTTATTTAAAGTATTTAATGGACATTATAGTTTAAAAATTATAGATATATAAATTGGTCATCTTTTTACTTATTAAGGTTACAGAAAAGTATATCCATCAAAATCGATGTAGTAAAAAAGGATTTAAGAGAGAGAAATCAATTTAAAAAAAAGAAGAGGATGGTATTTTCTCAATCTCTTTATAAATCATGATGTCTTATATATTAAGTGTACAATATTATGCCCTATTTATTTATGATAATATTTTAATCAATATCTTGTTTTATAAATGTTAATTTTGATATTACATTATAAAGATTAATTTTTATATGATGATTAAGTTTTACATATGGTATCGATGCTTTGAATAAATAATTTGTCCATCATTTTATTGATTTCATTATGCTTTGAAAATTATAGTTGTCATTTTCCTTTTACAATGGCTTGTTAATGTTTGGTCAAATTACTTGGTAAGGATTTGATTACAAAAATTAGAATTTAAAAAATTAATGATGATAAGTATAAATAAAAATGGTCGTAACGCGACCAAATCAATTTTTTATTTCATTTTTATGTAACTTTTAACTAATTTTGATTTTTTTTGCATTTATGAAATAGTGATAATTTTATTTATTAAAATTTCCTTTTCTAGAATATTATTATCATATTTTATATTATGGCCATGTTATAATTTTAGTTAATCATATTAGTATTACTAAAATTAAAATTAGGTTATATGTGTTAGATTTATACATGACATTAATATGAAATGGACAATTTATTAGTCATTAAAGTGGCTAAACAAAATAATTGAATTTTTGTCATGTAATAAATAGTCATTCATGTATAAAATGTTAAAGCCTATTATTGAAACTATGTGGATAAATGACATTTATTAGACGTCAAAGTTTTGAGATTGGCCTAAAGATAAATTAATATTCTGTGACTAATAGCCATAATAGAGGGAAATCAATATTCGCTTATCAAATATGTTTGTGTATTTAAAGATATTGATTATATTTGATGAGGTCTTTTTGGTTACCTAGTAAAGTTTGTATGACATTAAAATTACAATAATATATTGTCGAGTTTAGGAAACCTACAATATATTTTAAATGTTTAATTATTTAAATATGATAATTCATTAAGCATTTGTATATTTGCAATTATTTCTCTCTATTCACATGCTTTTTCTTTTATTGTGTTTAATGGATTGAATTTCTACGAATAGTGAGGACATGTCAATTTCCATTTAGGTGTTATGGTTCTTGATTTAGCATTATTGGAAGAAAACCTATTTCTATTATGAACATAAGCAATAAGGTCAAGAAACCAAACTATAAAGCATAGAAAAGGTCTAACATATTATGTTTTAATTTCATACGAATGTCCATTGCTAATAATAATAAGAATACTATTCCATAAGTTGAAAGTGCTAACAAATACCATAAACTTGTGGAAAAACATTTCCATTCTACATAGAAGTCTCTCGTCGGTGCACTAATGGCTGAGCTCATGACTATTAAGTATGATAGATCACAAAGCATGTAACAATATGTTCCCAAGATGAAAAATATTGCAGCAAAACTAAAGACCCTGAGAGCAAAATTAAAGACCCTAGGTATGATAGTTGATGACTCCTTTTTAATGTAATTTATTATAATAATTTGTGAATCCTTTTTAATGTAAATTATTTTGACTCATTTTTAAATGTGATTTATTATGAAAGAGTTAGAATTTGATTATGGATTTATAAGGATCCTATTTCATTTTCACAAGCCATAAAAAGTGATAAGTCTAATATATTGATGCCATGAAAGATGAGTTAAATTCAATGGCACAAACTAATATATAAGATCTCATTGACTTGCTAGAAGGTTCTACGAGTCAAGTGTAAATGGGTCTTTAAGACCAACTTTAACTTAGATGGCAATATTAAATGATATAAAATTAGACTTGTTGCTAAAAATTATATTCAAAAGGAACGTATTGATTATAAAAAGATTTTTTTTATCTATTTCAAGAAAAGGCTCATTGAGAATAATGATAGCACTAGTCACTCAATTTGATTTACAGTTATATCAAATGGATATGAAAATAGCCTTTTTTTAATAGAGAACTTTTGGAAGATGTTTATATGGATTAACTTGAAGCTTTTATGTAAAAGGAAAAGGGCACAAGGTATGTAAACTTAAGAAATCAATATATAGACTTAAACAGACTTATCAACAAGGGTATATTAACTTTAATGATGTGATAACATTTTTCAATTTTAAAGAAATTGTTGTTGATTAGTGTATCAATTGAAAAATCAGTGGGAGTAAGTTTGTATTCCTAGTTCTACATGTTGGTAATATTTTACTTATTGCTAATGATTTGAACATATTGTATAAGATTAAAGATTTTATGTTTAAGAAATTCAAAATAAAAGATATGAAAGAAGCAACTTATGTGATAAAACTTTCAATATTCTGAAATAGATCAAAAGGATTAGTAGGATTAGCTAAAAAATAATTTAAAAAAAGAATTCATGAGAGAGTTAATATAGACAATGCTCCGTAAGAGTTATCCCAATACAAAAGGGGTAAATTTAGTCTTATGCATAATAAAAAAAAATGATGTGGAATGTAAAGAAATGAAATCTATTCCATATGCTTATGTTTCTAACATTTTGATATGTTTGCAAACATGTATAAGACCTAATATTAGCTTCATAATTGGAATGCTAAGTGGATAGCAAAGTAAACCTAGTATATGCTCATGTATAAAAGATCTAATTTATCATAAGTGAATGGATATTTGGATTCAAATTTTACTGAGTGCATTGATTGTAGAAAGTCAATGTTTAACTATTTATTTTTACTAGCATAAGGAACAGTTTCCTAAAAAAAGTGCTAAACAACCTATCATTGGTTTATCCACTATACAAGTAGAATTTGTAACTTCTTTTAAAGCCACAATTCATACATTATGGCTCTAAAACTTTATTTTAGGGCTTGCGTTTATCGACAACATCACTAAGCTGTTAAAAATTTATTATGATAATTTCTATAGCAGTTTTCTTTTCCAGGCATAATAAGTACTCTAAACGTACTAAACATATGGAGTTAAAATATTTTACTATAAAGGAGAAATTTCATGAACAAATAATGTATGTTGAACATATTAAGATGGATCTTATAAATGTAGATCCTTTAACTAAAGGTTTACAACTAAAGACATTTAAAGAACATGTTCAAATAATGGATTTTGGTTATATAGATAATTGATTTTACTGATGTTTTAACACTAATTGATTTTAATGATGTTTTAACACTCTCGAGTTCAATAATAAGTTTTTTATTTATATTGACAATTGTCGTATTTATTATGATGATATACACCTAATTGTTATTAAACATGGAATAAAAATTTCTATGAGATATTTATGTTGACTTTTATGATATTTACATATTACTTATGATACCTAGCTTGATAAATTACTTGTGTAATGGTATATGAAAGGAAGTATGCAATGTTGAAGTATATGACCATTGTAAGCTACATTATATGATTTTTTTTTGGATAAATTCCATTATATGATTTATTATGTTAAGGTAAATTATGAAAATATTAAGAGATTTGTTTATACACATTTGATGTTTACACTATTAAAATAAAGATTTGAAGTATTGAGTCAAGTAAAAGAATGTTAAAATATGGCTCAAAGGATGTGGCTATATTAAAGAGTATTAAATAATGATATTATTATAATTAAAAAGTCCTCATCTGTTTATATTCTTCACTTAATAGTGTAATAAATCTCAAACCATTTATTTGGGAGGTATTTGATGGACTTTAAAAGTTATGAATGAAGTAAATTGGTCCCCCTCTCTACTTATTAAGGATACAGAATGTTATTTCCATCAAAATTTACGTAGTAGAAAAGGGGCTTAAGAGAGAGCAAACACTTCAGAAAAGAAGAGGTGATGTTTCCTCAATTTCTTTGCGAGTTATGATATCTTCCACATCAAATACACAATATCATATCCTATTTATTTGTGACAATGCATTATTCCAGATCCTATTTTATGAACATCAATTTTTATATGACTATCTAAAGAATAAGTTTTACACCACGGTTAAGTTTTATAATATTAACTATCTAGAAATTCAATTTAAAAACGCATGGGTATGGTGTACACATTGATAGTCTCAAAATAAGAAATTTAACTTAAAGTCAACATAACTTAAAAAATAATGTGATATAAAGCTAACAATCACATTTATATTAATGGTGTGATAACTTAAAAACCATAAACCAGTGATTTATATGGTATCCCAAACATGGATCTTTATAACATTAACCTAGGAAAACAGATTTATTATTTTATATTTTTTTCCAAAAAAAAACTGATTTACTATTATATAGCCATGTTTTGCAGAATTTGTAATAACTTATGGTATCCTGGACAAAATTGAAATCATACACATCCAAATTGGTAAAAGCAGGAAGTCCTGACTCTTATGGATGCATTACTTAGCGAGAAAAAAAAAGAAAGAAAAACAAGGACCAAAAGTCTCTGACTTCTGGCGTCTAATTTCATTAACTAATCATGATTATCCATAGACCGACTTATGCGTTATATTATATAAACTAAGTCGAATACTGTCTAAATACCTTTTTGGCTGGCCAAAAGAATATAAAGCTTTGACTTACTAGTTTTTTAGGCTTTTAGTTAAGTCTTATAGCTGTCTTACTTGTCCTATTTGCTGTTTAATGTGATCTTATAGTGTTAGGCTAAAGTGAATTCAAGAAGTTAAGGAGCTATTCGTGCAACTGGAGCCATTCCTAAGGCAAACTAAGCAATCAGTAGTAGTTTAGCGATATTAGAACAATTAGGGCTTATAAATTAACATAAGCTGAAAATAATAATAAGAAGAAAAAGAACTAATCTCCATTAAATCAAGGGTCACCTCTACTTTCAGTTAGTCTTTAGAGAGCTTTTGAGGTGGCAAATTGGTCATGGCAGGTTGGAAAGGTGTTGTATAGGCCTTAATGCGTGCGTTGAAGACATTTCGTGTACTCCACTTAGAAAGTCTTCAGATATGCATTAACAAAGTTCTGTGTCTTACCAAACAAAGCGATGAATAGATCAGCAGGCAGAAGGTATAAACTAAAGAAGAATATCTAACAACCTAATCATTATCAAAAATAGATTATGTATTTCGCAATTTGAATTCGTCTATGTTTGAAAGCTAGAAGTCTATTTGCCAATCATCTTTCTTTAACTGGCTTCCCCTTCTCCTGGTGTTGTTGACTTCTTGATGCCCCATTATATATACACTTATTGCTATTCTCTGACTGAGTGCCTATTTCATTAGAAACAGTCAATTAATTCATTTGATTTCCGTATATTAAGCAGATTAACATAATAGGTAATTCAATAGAAAAATTCTGTACTAAAATAACAGTTTTAATGGAATGAATATGCTAATTATCTAATGCTTCAATTGAGTGTCAGATCAAGTTCTCCTCCTTACTCCCCATTATCGTTTGCCTCCATGGCAAGTCCTTGTCAATTTGAGGGTAATATAAGGAGAAATGTGGCTATCACATTGAATGTTCTTGTGCGTTCTTCTTGACCACAGTGTGTAGTAAATAGCTTTTGATTTACAAGCTAATTGAACTTTTCACATGATCATCATAAAACTCACATTACAAGTGAAATTTGTAATCGTTTTGTAATAACAGAGAACTCACATGCGTTTTTCATAAAGAATCTTAGAATTGTGTTATATTGATAAGCTTACTTATTTTCAATCCACAACTTGAACCGCCGAAGACGAACTCTACTGACATATTTGGCTTGCGAGAGTAGATCCTCTTTTTTTTACGTCTCGCCTTGCCTCTTGTAACTATCCCATTCCTTTACAAACTGTTCCTCACTTTTTTAAGAAGAAAAAAAAAAAAGAGCATATCCTGAAGGCAGAATAACATACAACCAAAACAACAAATTCTCGTTCCGCATTGTTAAAAACTGATCAGCATTATCATCCAACCCTATTCATTGTAGGGCATTTTCCAAATAGCAATTGCATTGCAAGTTATTATGGCAATTATAATTGACACAGAAACAATTTTAAGTTCATATCAATTCAAATATTTGGTGTAATGATATTAAAAATATCCACGGTATAAGGTACAATATACCCACAAAAAAAATCAAAAAATCAAAGAGAATAGTTTATTGTGAAAGTTTGGTTTTCAATAGTAGAAAATAGAAACAATAATCAACAAAAAGATATATTAAAGATGGACAATCTTAAAAATACCCTCCACCAGGCTCAAGAGATTAGCTGGGGTGGAATGTGTTAATCCTCACAGATGGAAACAAATCTTCAGTCATAAACAATCATGTACTTTCCGCTTCTCTCTCTAGCATCTATTTTCTACACCGCTAATCCTTATTAGAAACATTAATTTACAACTCATTCCCTACACAGACCACTGTAGTTCATGACCCGAAACAATATTGGCCAATCATACTTCGTTAAATTTACAACACTTGGCGAGAGCTTCAGGTTTCAACAAGCGTAGAACTCGATTAGCTCTTCAAGAGACTCGGGTTGCGGATCGGCATTTTCAAGCATCCAGAGCAAGTGCTCGAACAAGACAACCTCGCACGCTACACTAATGCTGTCCGACTCGCTTGACCTGTAGGCAAGCTCGCGAAACAGAGGGTGGTCCATGACATTGGAGCTGATGAGGTAGCGCCGGCGAGACTTGCCGACATAGACTACGTGGAGATCTCCGGATTTGGGGGAGGAGGCGTCGTCGTCCTCCACAACTGCTGTGGCAATGGTGAGGCTGCCACCACCAGGACTACCGCTCTGCTTGTTGTTGAAAGAGTTCAGCTTCTTGAGAACTGACTTGAGTTTGGTCAGCTTCCCTACTTTGGCCATTGGAGAGATCAAAAGAGTTGCAGAGAAAAAGAAATGCTGAGGAAAAGAGAGGTTTCTACGTGCGAGAAGAGAGGCTTTTATGTGTGAGCTTTTGGGATATAAAGAGGAGACGGAAAGTTCATTTTATAGAGAAGAGGCTAAAGGGTATTATGGTATTTTGCTTTGACACATGAATGTGGTTGTGGGGTCCAATAGGTGAGTACTTATGTTTTATATTAAGGGTCGTAAATATTTTATTCCATATATATAATACATAGATGTGTGATAGAATTTAGAGATTTTTTTTTTTGAGAAATAAAGGCTAAACTATTTGTAGAGATAATATTTCATTATTTTCACAAAATGGACGAGAGATATGGTAAGCGTAGAATATTGAACTATATTATAATCTATCTATAAATAATACTATTTTTTATTTTTATGTGTTAAATGGGTCTTACTTACTTTTAAAAGTGTATTAAAAAATATAAATTTTACTATATCTTATAAATGATTTTAATCCACACATTATAATTACTGTAAGATTCTCAACATTATGAACTATAGAAGAAAATTGGTTTGAGTTTTAGTACAAGTCCGGTGAACCCGCAGGCATTTGTTAGAAAGTGATGTTTAATTTGGAGAAATTTCCTTTTTGTACCATCTAATTAAACTTGCTGCATGGAGAGATGCCTCTATCTCCTTACCGAGCTAATTTCAACATTTTAAATTACATATTACAACTGTAACTTAATTGTGGTACTGAAGTGCAGAAATAATGGTAATTATATTCATAGTGCTAATGAAAAAATTATATTATATTAACTTTTTAGAACAATAATATAATTTACAATTTACGATTTAAAATATTGATTCTAAGTGATAATGAATGCATGGTTTGGTGAGTATGGAAAATTAAAAAATATGCGCAGTATGAAGAATGATGAAGAACAGCTACAGAAATTGTTAAAACTGAGAGATATGTTTTTCAGATGTGTCAGTTTTGCTAGCGTCCATGAAGTAACGTGTGATAAAGCAAGATTGTCGCAAGTTTTGTCCAGAAATGGGCTTTCGTTTCACGTACCAACTGGAGGGGTTTTGCTGGCTGGTGGATTTCTCTTACTCTTAGCTCTCTATACTTTTCATTTGTTTTTTCAGTTATTTACATTGTTCCCGAAAGCGACAGACATGAGCCTGATCTTCACCTGTGTTTGCTTTTTTATATAAAGGATAACTTTATATATACTTCAGGTTAGGAGAGTTGGGAAGGGTATAGTAATAAATTGACAAAAAGTAAAGAAAAGTAAAGAAAAGTATTGGAGATAAGCCTTCTTCATGATAGAATCAGGACCAACCGGTGGGTAATTAACTACCATGAACTACTAATTATTTTTGGGGTTAATGGTTTAGAGAGTAGTTTAATGTTCTGCAAGATTCCTACAAGAGTGCATTACAGGCTCATGCATCAACTTTATTCACTTCTTCCAACTCGTTGTCTAATTGTAATTGTGCGCGTCCAGAAAAATTTTAAAAAAAAGACCAATAGAAAGTGCACAAGTCCTAAACGGAAGCCACGTATGCGGTTATATATATATATATAAATATATATTGGACACAAATACTTATGGTGAGGCCAAAGAAATAAACATCTTCTTGGGTAAATCAAAGAAATAATCTTGTGAGAAAACGCAAATTTTGGGACTCAAAAAATATTGAATCGTCGGTATACTTTCTATTGATATATATAGTTATGAAATATTAGGAAATACTAATGCAAATTTAAAAAGGGTTCATGAGAGGCTTGTCATCTTAATGATATTGATGGAGTTTGTCTTTAGATAAATTTTGGAGAAAGTAGTCTTTTTAAATTGATAGAGTTTAACAATTGTACTTTCTATATGATAAGAGGTTACAAGTTGATTCTACCATGTGTATATCTTTTCCAATTTAGTACCAAATGCTATAAACTAATTTGAATAACCAAAAATTATGTAGACATGAAGTAGATGCATGTAAGATTATTATTTAATATCATATTAACTTATTTTTATCATTAATGAGTATCATATTCAATTACTGTTTGTATTTGGTGGGGTTTATATAGCCTCAAGAATTAAAAAAAGTAAAGTATTATTATAATTGTTGAAGATAAAGTGAAATTCTAATTTACCGTTTTGATGATTATAAAGTAAGTATCCTTACTATTTTTATCTTTAATGACATTGGTAAGTCAATACATAAAAGATCAAATTCAAAGAAATAGTAGAGTAAAGAAATCAAAAGAATCAATTGAACAATCAAAGGATAAAGAAAATGAATGAAATAAAGTATTTATGCAATTCCAATGAAGAAAAAAGAATATAAAAGAATCAAACACATCAAGATTTAAGGAAACCGTTGTGATTCATCTTATAATTTTATCTTGGTCATTTCGATGAATTAATGTATTATTGTATGATTATTTGTACTTAAGACATATTATATATACATTGTCATAATCAAGACGAAATTCAGAAAGGCTTTAAAGCAAATCCTCTTAATACATCAAAAACATTTTTTTGAGAAACTTTTGAAATGATTTTATAGAAGGAATGTTTGATTTGTGAAAAAAAAAAACTTAAGAAGTTTTGGAAAACTTATTTAAAGAAGTTTGATTGACCAACGTGGGATTTTAGGGATATAATAGTTTATTAGTGTAATAGTGTGATCAATTTTTTTCCTTAATAACATGTATTGTAATTTTTATAGCACAGTGATAGATCAATTCACCAAAATAAGCAACCAACACTATTGTTACTGGATGTTATAACAACTATTCTAAATTGTTTTGAGTATAAATAAACCATATATAAGTTGTGGGAAGGGGATTAGGTATAATAAAGGATTGCCAACAGTTTGGAGAGGATAAAGAGAGCATATATGCATTGTATAACATATATTTAGCCTCTATTCATTAGTATGATCAAAAGAATGATGTTTTGAGTTATATAATTATGTAATTTTTATAATTGGTGAGATTTCTTGTGATACACATAATGAGGGTTCCTCCTAACCTTGAATAAGCTTTGTAAAAGATGAACAAAGAAGATATTATATAGAGAGTTCCTCTTTACCCATAGAAAAAGAAGATAGTAAATTCTCAAGTGGAGTTTGGGGAGTGGATATAAGCCAAAGTTTGTTTGTTCAAATCATTATAACTCAAATTTATGTTTCTTTTCCTACTTTATTTAATTATTATTATTATTTATTTTTTATTACACATATGAATTTTTCATAATCATTCATAGTTTACAAATAGGGGCAAAGTGAAAACAAACAATTCAGCCTCGTCTTATATATCATTTGCAAACTAACAATTGGTATCAACACAATTATCATTCATTAAATATAAATTTCTAGAAAAAATTTAGTAAATTTTGTTATGGAATAATTCATTTTATTTTTTAAACTAAGATAGCTAATGTATGGTACACCCATTTCTTTAAATAAAATAATTATATATATTAAAAATTAGGATAAAACATTTTCATTTAGCCAAAGGGTCTCTTTGAGAAATTTTAGAGAGTAGTCCTTATGCTTAGATGAGAACAAAGTTATAGATAAGATAGACACTAAAATATCAAAGTATGAAAGTGAGTGGAGTAATAATGGTAAGAGACTCATTGTGTTAAATATCAAAGTGGTGCAAATTTTATTTTAGGCTCTTAATAGAAATAAATTCAACATAATTTATTTGTACAAAACTGCCCATAAGATATGTCACACACTTAAAATCACACATAAGAGCACTACTCAGGTAAAAGAGGGAAAATGATGTTATTAATGCATCAAAATATTATGTGGAGGAAAATAAGTCAATTTCTAATATGCATAGTTTTTTATTTATAACATTGATTTTTTTAGAGGTCTTGATAAGACTTATAGAATTGGTAAGAAAATTACACAGTTTTTATACAGATTTTGTAAAAAACAAAAAGGTGATGGCGATATAAAATGAAGAAATAACTCCTAATGGAAGAGGCATACAGATTAATGTCTTCAAGAATGAGAAAATTGATATGAGAACACCTTCGTAAGTAAGAGTGATGAAGATGATATAAAGTTCATAGTAAAGAATTTAATAAGTTCTTAAAATAGAAGAGTGACAAATAGTTAAAAAAGACAAGGAAAGTACTTAAGGCTACATACAATGACATTATTAGTTCGGAGAATGAAAAATAAAAATATATGGAGGCAAATATATGTTTTATGACCAATAATGATAAGGTACCCTATTCTTTCAATTATTGTGATGATAATGATAATTGTGATATTGATATTTTTTATGATGACTTAGTTAAATGCTATCTGGTGATATCTTCCTACTATTAATCTTTTTACCTAATGTCAATTTAAATTCTAAAGACTAACCTATAGGTAAGTATACCTATCACAAACAATTTAGTGGATCTTAAATGAGTCCAAGTATTATCCCACGATGATTTAATTGCAACTACTAGGTCATTCAGATTACAATTATTTAGAGAAATTAGGTTGATTGATTAATTAAACTAAAAACTACTAACCAAACTAAATTATTTTTAATTAATGGAAAAGAAATCAAGATTGCTTATGAAAATTACCAAATCTAAGTTTTTTTTGTTTCAATTTTTAATTGAGTTAAAAGCTTATTACAATGCCTAATCTAGGGCATCTTTTATGAAATCAAAACACAGTTGTTGTTAAGATCATGCCTTATGTCTATTGATCCTATTTCACAATTTTGTTATACCACAAACTTAGGTGATAGATTTAGAGCTTAAGAAGTTTTTTAAGGGTCAAATTGATTATGTTTTCAATTGATTTTTATTGTATTTGACCCTTATTTCAGTACTTAAAAGTTTAATTATTGTTTAGAAATGTTTAAATTTCAAATAGATGTGACTAATTGAGGAATTGTACAAAAAGGATACAAAAATATCACATTACAGACCATCAACGTGGGTCTAGACTAACCCACGTTAATATCCGTAACAACCCATATTGAAAGAAGCAACAATAGGCTATCAATGATGTTTCCATTTTCTATTAATGACACCATTATTCTTCGAAGTCCAACCAACGTTATAGGCACCAGATAACAAAATTTCCACCAAATCTCTATAATTTTAGTTGAAGCATGCTTGACAATGAATGCCTTGTCTGGTAAGGACAAAGTGGGTTGTCTTTAACCCTCTATAGATGGGAATTGGAGGGGGACACACCATTTTAAATCAAGAGATAGATATGAAATTCTCAATCTCTTGAGTTTTTCTTAGTATTTGATAGGGATGAATTTTGTTAAGTTTTGGTATGTCATTTTAATTGAATTCATCTTATTTTTGGTTTAAAATACTCAAATTATATTATAATGTATTTAATAATAAGTTTAATCTCTTAGCATAAGTTTTAGATAAAATCATGTGGTTTTGGAAGAAATTGGAGCAAATTTGGAGCTATATGGTGGGTTGAGGAGAGTTATATTGTGGATTAGCAAACCACAATATAGCTTCAAAGATTGGGAGCTATATGACTCGTTACTAGATCACCATATTACTATCTAATAGAAAAAAGGTACAAATAAGTTTTTTTTTCTATCCTCAGCTTATCCTAATGGGTAAGGGTATAAAAATCACTTTAAAGGGCATAAACAGGAGAGAGGATGGCAACACATATTTTCTAAGCTTTTCATCATGTTTGTCCTAATTTTATTAAAGTTTCTTGATGTTATTAGGTTCATAGGATAAGTGTTTGTTTATATTTGGATTTCCAGTTGTGTTTTGGATGTTGTTTAACTTTATTTGTAGTTGATTGAGGAATTGGAAGCTATATTTTCATTTCTCTATGTTTCAATGCATATAGATTGAATTTTTATTGGAATTTGAATATGAACTTTATAAATAATGTAAGGATGATTTGAGATAATGCAATAGATGGTCTTTTTTTTTTAATTTTCAGCATTGCTTTTGATTGTTTCAGTTTAATTACTTATTATTTTAGGTCAGGCCTTGTTGGATTTTTTTTTTATTGTTAGATAGTTTATTTTATGGGTTTTTGCTTGTTCTTGATGTTTTTAGATTGAGGTTTTCTTTATAATTGAAGTCATGCATGTTCTCAGGTTACAAAGTGTTTAATTTCAGTTTTGACTTATTTTAGTTGTGTTAGAATTTCTATTTTAGTTTAGTTAATTTGGGTTTGTCAATTAAGTTTTAATTAGTTTATTATTAACATAAATAGCTCGAGTTTGCATTAGATTAAATGTTGACTCTTGGTTCTCATTACTAGTTATGAATTTTTTAGCTTTGATTTCCTTTAATTAACTATGATTTTTTTATTTATTTTGATTAATTTGAGCATGAGTGGCTATTTTTCTAAGGGTTTGAAGGTATTTTAGAGATGATGGGAAATTATTAGTGAGAATGTGATTGAGTTTTATTGAATTTGGTGTTTTAAAGCTTAGGTTAGATTATAACTTGGGTTCAATGTCAAAGATTAGATACTCTTTTTAGGCTTGATCATCCTTTAGATAATTTTTGAATCCAAATGCTAGGTTTGAGCGTGTGATATGTAATAGTCTATAATGATTTCTGAAAGTAGCAATAAGTTAATTAGATTTGTGGGTAAATTTAACCAATTAGCCTAGGGTTCTAATCCTTTGGGTTACACCCGAGCTTGTGAATAGGTGACCTAAGTTAGTCATTTCTTAGTATCTAATACTTCTTTGCTATTAAACTTTGAAAACTTGTTTGAGGTTATATCAGAGTTAGGGGTGTTTCTATAGCTTGTTAGATTCATCTATTTTATAGGGACTGAGGGGTTGAGAGCTTATTTAAACCTATAGGATAACACCTTAGTTAAAACACCATTTATTTAGATTTAAGGATCAAATATTGTCCCAAAATTCTAATGATGCCTTTTACCCATTTCTTTGCTATCATTGTTAGTTTATCATCTTTTGCATTATATTTTCCCTTTTGTTATTTTTGTGCATCTTAGCTATTTTGGTTCTCATCACTTTAGAGGTTCTTGTTTTCTTTTATCTATAACATTTTAAATAGCAATAGCCTTCCAGCTCTCTGTGGTTCGAACCTAACTCATCATACGACACAGTGAGGGATAGTTAGGAATTTATTATTCAATAGTTCATGATAAGATATCAAAATTTTAGCATCATTGCCAGGGAGCTGGCATGTTATTTATTGTTTCTTTTTTTGTATTTATTTTTGTTTTTACTGATCTTTATCACTCTTCCAGTTGATTTACATGTCCCACAATTCTTCAAAGCACATTCGATTATGAAAATTTGCTAAGGACAATAGGAGTGCATTACTTTCTCCATTTAACCCTTTCTCTCTTTTCTCCTATTATAGGTCACACCAAGTTTTGTCAAAGTGAGTGGGCTATCCACACTCCTCTTCTTGAACGTGGTAGTTCTTTATCCTTTAAAAAAGAAGTTGAAGATAGTTCAAAAGAATTTATAAAGGAAGAAGAAATAAAAGAGGTCATAGAGCCTCATCAATGTACTTTAAAGGAGCTTACAACTCCTACTTTTGACCTCAATCTACTTTGTATTAATTATCCGGATGATGAGTTGGAGGTTAAGATTAAACCTGGACTGATTCATGCATTACCCACATTTACAAGTTTTTTAGACACTAACTTATTGGGATTAGGCTACCTAACTAACCCAAAGAAGTTCCTAAAGGAGTTCCATATACCATGTTTAGGTATAAAGCCAACGGGAGTCATAGTGAGCAACTTAAGCTAAAGGCATATCCTTTGTACCTTAGCAAATGCAACCAAAGAGTGGATTTATGATTTGCTTACCAGATCGATCAACATCTGGGAGAAAATGCAACAGGCATTCTTAGAAAAGTACTTCCCTGCTTCAAAAGCCACCAGCATTAGAAAGGAGATCTGTGGTATCTACCAGCACACAAGGGAGTCATTGTGTGAATGATAGGAATGATTTAAGAAGCTCTACAATAGTTATCCAAACCATCAGATAAATAAATAGTTATTAATTCAATATTTCTATAAGAGTTTGCTACCTTTGGACATGAATATGATAGATGTTGTGAGTGGTAGAACCTTGGTCGATAGGATACTGGATGACGGGAAGAACTTGATAGTAACAATGGCGGCTAACTCTCAATATTGGGAAAATTGCAATAGTGCTTCTTTTTAGACAAAGCAAGTTAGCGAGGTATCCATTTTGATGTTGGACTAGCAAGTAGCCAACCTGGTCTCCTTAGTGCAACAAGTAGTGATGGGCAAGAGACCTATTAAGGTATATGGTATTTGTGCTTTAACTAATCATGTTATTAATGCTTGCCCCACTTTATAGGATGAACAACAAGTCAATATAGTTGGGGGGTTCCAAGGGCAATAATGATGTTATGATCCTTTTTCCCCCACTTATAATCTAAGGTAGAAGGATTATCCCAACTTCATATACAGGAATCCACAGTAAGGCAGTAGCTCTAATGTGCGTCCATCATTTATCAACAGCAGTAGCAGTATTAAGGATTCTATGAACTGCCAAGTTTTTATTAGAGCTAACCACAGTTTCAACCAAGGCCACTGATAGGCTTGGGATTTATCATCTTTTCATATCAATTTTATGCCAAATTAATGTTTAATTTCTCCAACTTAAAGTTAAAGTGTCTAAATATCATTTACATGCATATATGTAGATTAGAAGCCGAAACATCAAGAAAACCTAAGAAAAGGCAAGAAAAGTTAGAAATCATAAGTAAAATGGCGCCCTACTCAACCCTCCATATTACTTAGCCAGCTCGTTGTTTAGCATCGAATTATAAGAGTAAAATGGCGGCATTTTTAACCTGTTGTTTTAATTTAGTTAAACACCGTTTAAGTACGCAGTCACACATTTTCTAGTTGATTTTTTCTCGCCAGTTGCTCCACTTACCTCCAACTTGTGTTCACTTGCTCCTAACATATAAATGAAGGTTTGGGAATTAAATTTGTAGCAGCTAACACCAAAATTTAGAGAGATTTCAGGTTAAATCTCTTAGTTTTCTCTTTTCTATTTTGAGGTAAGGTTTTCTTTCCTTTTTCTTTTTTTAGATCTTGTATATTGTAATTTTAGGTTTATGTAAGGATTCCAAAGGGTTTATACACTTGATTTGAGGTTTTCTACCAGTTTTTAGGATTATTTGGTGGTTTCTAAACCTTTAATCTCTTGTATTTCACTCATTTATTCACATATATGGAAAGAACTTGTTCTACTTGTATGAAATCTGAATTTCTTATTCTTATATGATGTTTTAAGCTTTATTCAAGCTTTGGACAAGTTCTAGGATTTCTTGAGTGAGTATTGATCTTAAATTTGGATGATAATCTTTGTTTATATGAGGTTTTAATGCTTATTTTGAGTTGGCCACTTAAAATATGAATAAATATAGTTTAGGATCTGACAATCTCTACCTAAATCATTGGAAAAATCTATAGACAACATGGTTTAATCTTTGGATATGAGAAATCTACCTTGGTTATCATAAGGACACTAATCTTAAATGAAATCTAGGATTAGAACTTCTTGAACTTTAAGCCTAATACTTATTAATTGATGAAATAACCCAAGATCAATTTAAGATGGTTAGAGATAAGACATTGACTTACCCATAGCTTTGTCTTGAGTTAGTCAAGGCCCTAGATTAGAAATTCCAACATTTCATAACTTGCTTTAGTCATTTAAAGTCTTATCCTTAGCAATTTAATCATTTGGTGATCCTTTGATAACTTGGAATGAAATTACAAGGTTTGAAGCTTTTTAGTTGTTTTTAGTTAAGTTAACCCTTTAGTTTAAGAGTTTTTGGTTTCCTTAGATAAATGTGATCCAATTACCTTAGTAGTCACCAATACATATTCTTTGTGTGTTTGACATTCAAAGTCTTAAAAGTACTCCACTTTATTACTTGTGACTGGTACACTACTGTTAAGTTGATTTGGATTTAAATTGGAATTGCATGAGAATTATTAAATTTTTTGAGTTAAAATAGTGATATCAAATTAGCGCAGTAGCCACTTCCTCCACCACCACAATAACCAGCAAGAGGAATATTCTTAGAAGAAATTGTTAGGAATTTAGCTACTAACAATTTTTAATTCCAACAAGAAGCGAGGATTAGACTGAAGAACTTAGAAAACTAGGTAAGTTAACTAGTTTACATAGTGGGGAAGTTACAAGCTCAAAACTCCATAAGGTTGCTTAGTCAACCTGAGAAAAAACCAAGAGAAGACACTTACACCATAACTTTGAGGAGTGACAAGGAGGTCGAAGGGCTAATGAAGAGGAAATAGAAGCAAGACAAAGAAGAAAAAATTAAGCCATCAAGGAAGGAGGAGTGTAACCCCCCTAAGGTGAGTACCTCACACCCTATTGCTATTGATTCACTTTATGTTCCATTTCCTTACTAGTTAGTCAAGAACAAGTAATGGAAGAATGAGAAAGAGGTATTGGAGGTATTTTATAAGGTAGAAGTCAATATACTTCTTTTGGAAGCAATCAAGAAAGTTTTGTGCTATGCAAAGTTCTTAAAAGAGTTATGTACCAATAAGAGGAAGTTAAAGGGAGACGAGAAGATCAGTATGGGGGACAATGTGTTAGTAGTCCTGTAGAGGAAGCTACCCTCATGTCCAAGGATCTAGGTATTTTCACCATTTCTTGTAAGATCGGTAACATGAGATATGAATGACGCATGCTAGATTTAGGAACTTCCATCAAAGTTATGCCTCTTTCTATCTATAAAGCTCTGAATCTTAGTTCTTTGAAAGATACTCATGTTATCCTTTAATTAGCTTATTGGTCTAATACTTACCTCGAAGGGGTTATTGAGGATATTTTGGTAAAAGTAAATGAGTTTGTTTTTCCTATATATTTTTACATGTTAGACATGTAGGGTGATGATTCTTTAAGTTCTTTGTTAATTTTGTTAGGGTGACCATTTTCAAGACATCTCAGAAAAAAAAATTAATGTACATAGCAGAGTATTGACTGTGAAGTTTAATGGCAAGGTCATCCATTTCAACATCTTTAATACTGTGTGTTACTCATCAGATTGTGAGTTAGTAGCTCAATTAGATATTATTGACTCTATTGTAGAACATTCGCCTTTTCTTTCTGCAGGTGATCCTTTATAGGTAACCTTAACAACTCCAATGAAGAAGGAGACATAGGATGGTTGGCAGGATAGGTTTGAGTGTGGAGAGAACTTAAAAGAAGTAATTGGGGCCCTTAAGACATGTCCCCAGTATCTTGGAAAATATGCCTCTCAATTTTTAGAATTACTTGTTTATACTAATCATTTATTACCTTCTATTGTATAGGAACCTACCAGAGCATCTCAAGTATGCTTATTTAGGAGACAACAATACTCTCCCCATGATCATAGTGAGTGACCTCACTACAAGGTAAGAAGAGAAGCTTTTGAGCGTTTTATGCCAGTACAAGAAGACATTGAGATGGACAGTTATGGACATCAAAGGTATTAGTTCTTCTTTGTGTATTCACAGGATGTTTACAGAAGAATGAATTACACCATTCCATCAAGTACAAAGGCGCCTTAACCCACCAATGATGGAGGTGGTGAAGAAAGAGATGATGAAGTTACTCAATGTAGGTGTCATATACCCCATCTTCGATGGCAAATGGGTAATTCTATTATAGGTGGTTCCAAGGAAGTCAGAAATCATAGTGGTTAAGAACGAGAGAGACGAGATGGTTCCAACTCGTGTGCAAAATAGATTGCGTGTTTACAGGGATTACCACAAACTAAACTTGATGAGTAGAAAGGAACAAGTCCCCTTACCTTTATTGATAAGATGATAGAGTATCTTGTTGGTTATGCTTATTATTACTTTTTTATGGCTATTTAGGTTACATCTAGGTGGCCATCACTCCAGAGGACTAGGAGAAGATGACCTTTACACTTCTATACAAAACCTTTGCATATCAATGAATGTCATTTGGGTTATGCAACACCCTCGCCACATTTCGCAAGTGCATGGTAGGCATCTTTTCTAACTATCTTAAGAAAATCATTAAAGTTTTTATGGATTATTTTATTGTGCATCATGATTATTTTGATAAGCGTTTAGATTACCTTATTCTAATCCTTAAGAGATGCCTTAAGACTAACCTTGTTCTTAATTATGAAAAAGTGTCATTATATGGTTTAATAAGGGATAGTTTTAGATCATGTGGTTTCTGCTAAGGGTATTGAGGTTGATAGAGGCAAGATAAATCTTGTATCTTCTTTGCCTTACCTCACTTCTGTGTAGTAGGTTTATTCTTTTATTGGTCATGTAGGGTCTTATCATAGGTTCATTCGAGACTTTTCCAAGGTTGCACAATCACTATATAGGTTACTCTAGAAGGATAGGGAGTTTATTTTTTATGAGCATTGCAAGAGGGCATTTGATGTGTTAAAGGAGAAGTTAGTTAGCACGTCTATTCAGATTAAAGTTTACTATTTAAGCTAATCATACTATTGAAGCAGTCTTAAACTAACAAGTGGGATGAGTCCCTCATGTTATCTACTACGTCTCTAAGACCTTGATCGAAGCCCAAGAAAATTACACCACTATCGAAAAAGAACTTCTTGTAGTAGTTTTTGCCTTAGATAAGTTCAAATTTTATTTTTTGGATATTAAAGTTATTGTCTATTCTGATCATGTCACTTTGAAGTGCTTACTGGAAAAGAAGGAGGCAAAGCACAAGCTCATTTGATGGATACTCCTGCTTTAGGAATTCAATGTACAAATCAAAGACAAGCAAGCTCAAAGAATGGAATAGCAGATCAGTTGAACATGTAAGTGTAGTATGGTGTAGATACGAGCCCAATCAATGATATCTTTTAAGATTAGCAGTTACATGCAATGCAAACGACAATCCCCTAGTATGTTGACATGGTGAAATTTTTGTTTTTAACCACTTACCTGTAGATTTTACCAAGACATAAAAGGAGAGGGTGAAGAGCTAAGCCAAGTTCTACATTTAGAATGATCCATAATTATGGAAATATTATGCAAATTAGGTAATAAGAAGGTGCATACTTAATTCTGAATTTTCTTTTATTTTGAATTTTTGTTGTAGCTATACATAAGGTCATTTTGAGCGCAAGAGAATAGTTGACAAGGTCTTAGAGTCTAGATTTTACTGGCCATAATTATTTCGTGATGCTTATGATTTTTATAAGACTTATGATAACTGCCAAAGAACAAGTACGTTAGGTCCCCATGGGAAAATGCCTCAAACCCTTATTATGATTTGTGATATTTTTTATGTTTGGGGCATAAACTTCATGGGTCCCTTCCTTTCTTCATTTTGATTTCTATATATTGTGCTCGTTGTTGATTATATATCAAAATGAGTGGAAATAAAAGCCACCTGAACTGAAGAGTGGTTGCAGATTTCTTAAATCCAATATTTTCTCCAATTTTGGAGTCACACAAGCCGTCATCAGTGATAAGGGAACTCAATTTTGCAACTGGACAATTGAGTCTCTCTTGAAGAGATATCATATGATACACTGAGCCTTAGATGAGAGACCAAGTTGAGGTTTTAAATCGCAAGATCAAATCCATCTTCGAGAAGATGCTAAATGCTAGTAAGTAGGATTGGAGTTTACGCCCCAATGACGCCTTATAGGCCTACCGGACTGAATATAAGACTCCAATTGGGATGTCATCACACCGGCTTGTCTTTAAGAAGCCATGTCATCTTCTGATGAAGCTTGAACATAAGGCTTATTGTTGCGTTGGTTAGGTGACATAGAAAATTTTAATAATTTCAAAATGATTTTATTTTGAAAATAAACGAAATTTAGTTAAGCACATCTATCACAAAAGTAATAAAATAGAGTAAATTTAAGATTCCAGATGTTGAACCCATGGGGAAAAGGCTTAATTATTAGGTTATTTAGATTATAATTATTTAGGAAAATCCAAACAATTTGATTAAAACCTTAAAATTGTTAAACTAGCCTAACTTGGCTTAAATACTTAAAAATTGATTTTTAATTACTTTTGACAATTTTTGAAAAATTTCAAATATGAAAATTAGCTAAGGATTAGGTGGTTTAGGATTTAATTGAGCTTTAAATACATTTAAAGGCTGGTTAGAGTTCCTTCACAAAATCAAAACAAAGTTATGGTTAAAACTTTACTTTTTCTCCATTAAACCTTGTTTAAAGTTTGGTTATGCTTCAAATCAAGTAAATGAGCTTTAATGTCAAGAAGGTGAGTTCTAGAATTTTTATCTCAAATCTCAAATTCTCACAAAAAATCCAAGTTTGGTTATTCAAAGATTAATTTGTTTTGCTTATTGATTTTTCTAACAAATTAAGATGATTTCTCAAGCTTAACTTATCTTAAACTCTAATCCTAGGTGGCCAGCCAAAATCAGATCTTTTAGACCTTCAATAAAAAAAAAAGCTTAGGCCCTATAATATATCTTTAAGCTCTCCTAAATCATACAAACACCAATCTTTAGCAATAAAAATGATTTAGTCACATATTTTGATCAAAACATACAAGATATACACTCTAAGAAACATGCCTTGATAGATCCGAAAATATGAGCTATAAAATAAGTTTAGAGGTTCCAAAAATATTCAAGAACAGTACCTAGGAGATTGACAAACTCCTCAACCTAGTCTTAATGACCACTAAGCCCTGGATCAATATAAACTAGAAATAAAATCAAATAACATTTAAAGATATAAGCATAAGCATAAGGACTTTGATTAGTCTGAAAAATGAAGCAAAACACGTAACAATTTGAGTTAAGAAACCCCCTTAGACGAATTTTAGACTAAAATATGAGTCTTAACAACAAGTTATAACATCCAGAAACTCCAAAAACAACATACAATACAAATACAAAGTGTTTGATGCCTAGAAGTTACTAAGAACAAAGAAGAGAGAAGGAAGAGTGTCTCTCTCTTTTTCCAAATCTAAATTATGCTTGATTGATAAGTAAGTTTGAGTTGTTTGTTTGTTATTACAGATTCAACAACCTCCACATGTGCTAGAAGACAAGAGCATTAATGGAGAGCACACCCAAGCCGTAATTTTGGAGATTTGAAGCTGATATTGTTGATTGACTCTATTAACAACATCATGGCCGATGCACAACGACACCCTATAGCATGCCGTTGAGGACACATGTTAAACTCATCAACGGCACCCTGCTCATCCATCAATGTGACCTTGGGAAGGTGTCATTAATGGTCTAGAATAAGGCATTTTCTTCCAAATTTTGCTTCAATCTCCATCTTCAAGTTCCATCATGTAAATTAAACATAATAATACATAAATTTAGCATTTAAGCACTGAGTTAGGGGGTCATAATTCAATAAATTATCCATTAAAACTCAATCAATTTGACCCCTAATAATTCCCCTAGATTTAAGCATTTTCTTGTCCTCAAGGAAATTAATCCATCATCAATTTTATAATAGGATATAAAAATAGGAAAATCAATTCAAAGTTAATAATATATTATTGAAAATGCTTTCTTTATCCATAAAAAATAATAACTCAGGGAAATATTATAAAATTAATTAATCACATCAAATTGTAAATACATTTAAATCTTTTCATTCTTTTTCAATCTTTAACCTAAATTATAAAAATCAATTCCACATGTTAAAGATAAATATACTAAGTTTAATGCATCATCTTTTCGAAACTTTCACTTCCATGAAGTAATTTAAAACATAAATTAATTAATCACGTAATTAATTAAATTCGTAAACAGTTTAGTTGAGAAGTCACTTCAATCTTTTTTATGCGAAGGTGAACATTTTGTCATGAACAACCCCAGGTTACTTAAATGTGTCACAGTAACTTAACCGAATATTAGTCCCACTCATAATTTCAATCCTTATACATATATATACATTACTCTCTTCTTTTTCTTTTCTTTTTCTTTCTTTTATTCTTTTTTATAATATATATATACACATATAAGGTTAGAAATCAGAGGAGTTGATTTTACTTACTTATTTAACTAATTAACTAATTAATTTTATTTTTAATTAATATTTTTCTTTTTGGGATTAATTCCGGTCCTTTTTCATTTTTCTTTGAATGATAAAAGTACTTTAATATAAGTTACAAAATTACTTAAGAAGTTGCATTTTATATGTGGAATATTATTCTAATCATTAGGTATCCATCATCCAAATTATGAAATGAGTTAAAGGTATTTAGTCATTAATAGTCATAATTAATCATATAACATTTCAAATTGTCAAAATTATTGAATTCAAATGAAAACATAATCAATAAGAAGGATCAAATTCCAAAAATTTTCACAATTTATAGACTATAATGAAATTGATGTTAAATCAAATTATTATTAAAAAATCAAAACTTAAGTGTATAAAAGAATATGATCCCTCCTCCACACTTAAACTAAACATTGTCCTTAATGTTTAATAAATAAATTAAAAATCATAATGTAGGAGAGTAGGGAAAGAAATACATCCATTTGATATTGGTGAAGCTCGTCGTAAGCTACTAAATAATAAAATACCTAACTAACCTAATTAAGTAGTTAGGGTAAGTCAGGGTTGATCCCACAGAGAGCTAAGTGAATTGTTATCTCTAATATTGCCAAAAAGAAAATAAAACCCTTGGAAGCAAAGATATCAAAACTAAATACTAAAGACAAAACAAAGACAAACAAAGAAGAAACAAATAAGAAGTACGAAAGCTGGGTGAAAGATATATCAGGAATTATAGACTAATAATCGATCCATGAAATATATAACTTGCGATTGGTGTAAGCTACTAGCCTATAGGTTCAAACAAGCTCTCAAACCCTCAATTATATCATTTTTAGATAGGTCTTATACGATAGAAAAACCTATCCCTAATCACGAGGTAACCTAGAATAAGCTTTCTAGATTTAACGATGTGATTAACAACTAAAGAACGACTAGCCTAAGGTACAATCTCACAAGCTCGGATTGTCTAACTTAGAGAATTAGAATTATAGGCTAAATTGATTAAGTTCAATGACAAATTCAATTAGC
>JAOXYD010046152.1:0-13520 GCA_028565735.1 Pinacopodium congolense | reverse complement strand
TTGTAGATAAGGAATTTTAGTCCCTTTTCATTAGGTATAAGTTTGGGATTCCTGTTCCCAAAGTTATTCCATAACCTTAAGATTCTACTTGTATTTCTCTTATGATATAAAGTATATTTTGGCTCAAACGCATTGTCTACCATACATGCCTTTAATTCCATATATGCCTTCTCCCCTGTGCCATGACTAATTGCAGTCTTTTTGTTTTATATTCTTGCTTTTCCAACTGTGGTAGATATAATCCTAAGTTAAAAAGCAAGATACATGATGCCATTATATGTCAAGGTTAGATATATTTGTGAAGACTATTTCTGCTACAGCAGGGGTCATAATTCTAGCAATATCTTATGCATAAAGTTGGAAAATTGGTCCTAGGATTGGGAAAATTATTAAGAAATGGATTGTTGATAGTCTAGGTTTACCATCTTTGTTCCTTTTGGCCATCGAGATGGACAAGAATGGGATTGAATCCATCAGGAATAAGGGGTCGTGCTAAAAGTAGGGGCAACGATGAAGGCATTCATAGACAATGTACCCAACCCTCGAGCAATCCAACATCCAGGTTCCCAAAATAGAAGAGAGTGATGATGGTGTCATTTGTCTTCAATGTAATAGCATTAAATTATCCCATATATGGTGGGTCGTAGTTTTGTCTGTGCTATATTTATTACTGCTACATGTTTGTGTGACAATAATCCGCCACTTGTTTATTCTTTATCATATTTGCATTTACACTCTTTTGTTTTGAGTTTGTAACACCAAGCTTTACAAGAAAGTATCTTAGGAGGTTGAAGGCATGATTGGTCCATAGGTTGGATGAAAAAACTTGGGTCGTCCGTTACCTGTGTTATATCTCTGGAGAAGCCATTTCATGGGTGCTTTTATCTCGAATTATCCAACAAGATAATAAATAATAATCCATGGTAAGTTGGTCGACGGTCTTAAGATAAAAACATGCATGCAAGTGACGAACTAGCGATATAAGACATGTAATGGACAGATGAAGGTTTTCCATTCAAACTATGTAGCAATCACACCTTTCATCCTCTTAAGATATTTTCTTGCAAAGCTTGGTGTTACAGGATCAATATAACATATTTGTAGGAGCAAACAAGATTACGTTGAAACTACAGAAAAGTAAATAAATTTATTTTCTGTCATTTATTTTTTGCTTACATATATATTAATACTTCCGTTTAACCTTTGTGGTGGACTAGGATTGTGTAAATCCCAGTTCATCCTACCACTAATGTCCTTAAAAATAATTTATAATGAATATTAGTTTGTTAAATGGAAGAATCAAATGGTTTAATAGTTAAATCAATAGGTGTAACAGGAATAATTTAATACATTCAATAGTAAATTAAATAGCTTAAAAATTAAAGTTCATGACCAAATCTTTTAAAACTAATTACATATAAATATTAGTATTGTTTATTGGTAAATTTTATATTATAATTTGAAGGAAACAAAATAAGTTCAAATTGTAATTTTTAAGCCTTTTGTACTATTAATTAAATTTCTAACATAGTTCTCAAAGTATTGGTATTATTAATAAGATGTTAAGATTGCACATGATTGGTGGTCTATGACAAATTAAATAACAAAATGGTGGTCTGTGAAATTGAAACATTCTCGATTAATAGTGGACTAAAAATTAAAGTTTTAACCATTTCCAAAGATAGCCACTGACTTTAGAAATCCATTAGATGCACTCGACTCTTATTCATGAATCCCTATAAACTAGAAACATTAACAATTTAACTTATGATGGAGTTTTAATTGTGAGACAAAAATTGATTATCTATTAATTTATTTCAAGGTCTTAAGTTAGATTAAAAAATGATTATTTCAAGGTAATAATATGAACAATAAAACTCGAAAATTTGTAGAGACAAATATATAGATATAATCAAGTTTAAAAGTGTTGTTTAACACCTTAATCATTTGCATTGGTACCAAATAGTTTAACATTCTTCATTTATTTTAAAGGTTAAATTTTGAGTGACCCTTTTTGTAGCCCCCAATATATCTACTCCAAAGAAGAGGCATTGGGCCTTTTATTTGTTACCGATAGAAAGATCACTATCACTGCTTCCTTGAACATTGTACATCTACGTAGTTTGAACTTTGAAAAAAAATTTTACTAGCCAACGAAACAAAATAAGTTTGTTACTGTTATTTGCTTGCAATTTAAAGAGGAATGCAATCCGTGTAATTGTCAAACTTGGAATTCTTCGTAATATATAATTTTTATGACTTAAACTCTTATAAGCATGTATCATGTATCGTTGCGCAATGTAATAAAGAGGAATGGGGAATGTGTGGATAATATAAAGAACAAAAATATTGTGTAATTAAAGACAATTAGTAATTTGTTTGTCTAAATCTGAAACTGTCATAGAAATACTACATACAAGAGGATCCTTTTATATCGGTTGCATGCCTAGTACTGTAATATGTCAACACAAAAGTTGTACTAAGACCTAATAACATCTGATGTTGTTGATTCAATAGCAGCGCATTGTAATAAAGGTAGAACACACCGCCACAACCATTACTGTGAAACCTACCACAACAGTGTGGAACATGTTCTTCTGCTCTTTATTTTTCTTTTCTAACACACAAAAATTTTCCTACATGGACTTCAGTTTCTCGTCACGTTCATTTACTTCCTGCAACAGAAAGTTATAATTGGGAGGGGTTCTCTTCGCTTTAAGCTCCTGCTTCAATCTTTCATTTTATCTTCTCAATTTGTTAATTACTTTGACAGCCCTAAGACTGAATTATCGTCATCCCACCTAAAAAATTTGCAATTTTTCTCTTGGAAACCATTACAATACGTGATAACATATAATGCAAGACAACTTAAAATCGAACATGAGATTAGTTACTAACTGGATATCCCCCGCATCCATAAAATCTTCTTTCAGGATTTTGAAGAGACTTTAAGGACCTTAATGGGGTGATTAATCCATAAAAGCCAACTATGTTAGGCGTCTATGTGTTGGATGACCTGGCAGTCGAAGTTGAGGATTCCATAATATTCCTTTTAGTAAGGATGACGTTCCAATTGAATGAGGAGCAATTAGAACTAGGTTAAACTATTAAATTTACAATTTTTGGAAGAAAACAATTGCAACAATAGGTTTACCTTTTGGAAATGAAATGAAAACATCATTTCGTACATGACGTCATGTTAATGCATCTTGATTTGTAATAGTTTCGATCTTGTTAAACAATTAGAATTTGACAAATTAAAAATAAATTTACGAATATGAATCCAAGGTTTTTAACGATCCTATCAAAGCCAATGCGCATAGCACACAAGGAACTTAACAACACATCTCTAAAGGCATGCTGATGAGCAATGGTAATGTAAACATTGCATTTCACAAAAATCATCAAAACGTAAATGGAGCACAGTTGGAGTACCTGGGTAATTCTTTAGTTATTCGAACAAGAGTTGGACAAAGTACCATTACTTGCAACACCCGTCAATATTGTTGATGAGTAAGAGTGGTTAAGATAGTAAGAAAGTGATAGTATTTGTTGGGCGATCCTACAACACTGGTTCCTTTGAATGACCACTGCAGATGTATGAGCTTCAACGTCTAGTTCACAATAGAATGCGAGAATGATGTTCCATCAACTTATTGTATGTACATGGTCTTCTCGACATGCAGGTCATGAAATGTTGCCGTGTAATGTTGATGAATATCATAATGCCACATTACGGCCATGACCATATACAAGTGAAGTGTAATACAAGCCAAAGTGTATTAAATTACAAAATTACGACTCATCAGACAAATTTTCTGTTACTTGGAGGCTTCCCAATAAAACTATTGTTCAATGCAAGTTGACTGAACTTGAGAAATTAGGTGAATTACACCTGCACATTGTTAGACACTTATTTTTTATAACAGATAGAGGTGCATGCAATAAAACTGGCCACTGAGGGAAAAAAATTTAAATTAACTAAAAAGGAATAGTGGACGTTAGTTAATGGAACAATAATTCGAGTGCCAATAGTAGAATCACTTACGCTTAAATGTGATGGATGTTTGTAGTATGAAAATCTGGATTTCATACACATATAAATGTCATCATTATTATTTGCTTGTCCACCACATGTGGACCATCATGTCATGCAAATGGAGCCTATAGTTGGCGAAATGGCTATCAAAGGCACGTAAGGACATATATTGAACAGGTGCTTAATATAAAAACGTTATAGATGATAATTTCACCCTTTTTATTTTTCACAACATGATGTCAATAATCTAATGTTAACAAATTATTTATGGACTTCAAAACACATATTGATGTTACTGATACTTTCAATTGTATTACTTATACAATACACATAAATGTATTAGAAGCAGGTGGACGAAATTCAAAGGTTAGTAATGTAGGCTCTAATAGAGCACAAGTAAATCCATACATTTCAAAATCTTCTGCGTATGTTGTGGCAATTGAATCCATTGTTTACTACTGTCACCATAAGATGATAAATGTGCATTTGCTCATCAGTACATGAGCTAAGAACGTAAACGCTGTCATTATGTTGCTACCAGCTTCACAGGAACAATCATTAGCCAAGGAAACATGCAGGCAGTTGAACAATCAGTCAAACAAAAACTAAGGGGTTTGAACTTTTAAGGGATTGGGAATGAGTCCATATAGCAAGTAAAGTGGATTAAGGTAATGTGGATAATCTGCCGTAACTATGGAACAATAAATGGTGAATTGTCTAAAATGGACTAAGGTAATGTGTCCATATAGCAGGTAAAGTAGACTAAGGTAATGTGTTCGAATAGCAAGTAAAGTTCAGTAACTAGGTGTTCAAATAAGGAGGATATTTTAAGTCATTATAAACCATCTGACTACCCTACATGCCTTCATCTTCTCCTATCTTTACAGATAGATAGTCAACTCATAATTTCCGTTTAATGAAACGAAGTAACCCAAACTTTAAGCATTTTCTTGCAATTGAAACATTCAGAACGAAAATCCAAAGTTTCATTTCAACTACACCAATTGCAATTAGCACCTCTTCTCTACAGTTTGATTCTATTGAAAATGGTATGTATGCAAATATGCAACGTCAACAGTGTAAGTGGAAGAAAACCCATTGGACATTGTCACATCATTAACCTCATTGTCAAGTAAAATTGTTTCAATAAAGTATTGAATCTAACTTAAGCGACGGTGTCTTCTCAAGCTAATATAATTCGTTAATAAGCTTAATACATAAGGTTGAGATTGAAGGTTACTATATCATGAGCAAGCATAACAGAGTCGAACAGAGGCTTACTGTAGACATGCATGTAGGGACGTACATTTCATTACAGCAGCACCTTTAAACATAATTTATGGTAGTTTATAGGGTGTACATGTTATTAACTAATTATATAGGCATGATTTACCACAAAAGGTATGTGTTTACCAGTTACAAAAATTATAAATTGATTTGCACATAACTTATTAAAGCGAAATGAGAGTTGAACACAAAGTGACAGAATATAATTTAGTGTTGTTTTTTTTTTAGTTTAGAACAAATGAGATGGTGTCATCGTGTACCATTTAAGAGCAGTAACTACATAGGTTTGTCCAAAAGATTGCCATTTCACGTCAAACTTCTTTTTAGAAGAAGTCCACAAACAAACCATTTACATCAACATGCGCTTCACCCTCGTGCAGTCCTACATAAAGATAATGAAACTCATCGATCCACCATTTGACAAGTCATAATACTACTAAAAATATAGGTTGACAATAGGGACTGCACTAAACCCATGTCTCAAAAGGCCCCAACATAACAACCACATGGATTTGAGATGACCAAAGGCCAAAAAAAAAAATATTTATTACTCTAAACATACTATAGAAAATCATATGGGAGGTATTCCTCTTCTGATACTTTCGGTCTTAGGCTTCTCATAGTGACCTCTGCCCTATGCCAAGTTGAAGGTCTCGCACACTCTACAACCATAAACCTACGCTTGAGTCTTGTCTTTGACTAGATATCCTCATCGTTTTCATCATCACTAACGAAGATTATGTTGTCAGTTGCTTGATTGCGAGCAGGCACAGCTTGTGCTCCAATGCACATTCCACTGTCAAAAGCAGAGCTCATCAACGATATGAACTCAATAGCAACCCTAGCTCCAACCATCTGACTCCTCAGATGCTCAATCTCAGCTCGTAGACTCAAATTCATTTCCCTCTCCATTTGAAATTGAAGTTTTAGACTTCTTATGAATTGCCTCACAAGGCTGTCCCGAACATCTACTAACAAAAATATGTACACATGAACTAGTATTATAATGTCTTCACATTGGTCATAATTCATCACTACCAAAATTGTGACATAACATTAAACACAGAAACATACCAAAAATATCCAATCCAGGATATAAGGTTGCATTCTCAGGAGGATATGAGATTCTTGAGTTATAAATTTATGACAAAACAGAGAAGATTTTGTTTTTGTAATGTGAAGTTGGTAACACCTACCTATCTCCACCTGCTAGGGTATTTATAGTTAAATTTCATCTTATGTGCAAGTACAAGGAAGTAGTTCATTGGTTGGTGCCAAATATTGGTTGAGTTGCGTAAAGTGAAAAAACATAGTTTTCATATGAAATAAAAATCACAGCAGTACTACGATGTTGATGGGAAGAGTCTATGTGATGATTACCCTTCAAATATGATGTTAAATATATTGAGACAACTTTTGTAGTCACATATGAACATCATTTAGTGTGTGCCAGGATTTGGTTCATAACTCCCATGACCTGCCATCGTTCAGGAAATACCATAAAAAATTCCCGCCAAATTTCCTCATGGGAAAGATGTATATGCAAATGCATTAATGACTATTAAGCATTTTGAAGGTTGACTTCAACATAGTAAAAAAAAACACAACTGTATGTGACAAATGTACGAGGGGCCAAACAACCATCACATGTACAAAACAACTATCAGATGCAAACCTTGCCATTAGATGCATTCTGAACTTTGACAATATAACTTAAGCCTAGTAAAGTTGAATTCACAAACATTGCAATGTTTTTGAAAACGTCTCCAATTGGTTTAATGTGTGACCCATAACAATTACACTGCATTTTCAAGGTCCTAATATTGGTCATATATGACAATCGTCAGTCATTGATAGCAGCTGAATGCCTATTGAGTTAATGACATCAAACAATAAGCGTTATTAGACTAATAATTGGGTCATCCTGTTAGAAGATTCATTTAATAAAAGTTAACGACATGCATGCGTAGACAATGAAGGGGATTAACCTTTATGCTTGCCAAAGGAATTGGTATGCTTTTCTAAACGTGAAGTCCATACTAATATTGTGTGTACGCTTCTCCAACTCGAATAATGTGTGGCAACTATTTTAGTAATATACATTAACAACATAGGATGTATTACCTTTTCACATATTCAGGTCAATATAAAACTAGACCATATAGAAATCGTAAAATACCATCTTTAACATGATACCAAAAAAAATTTGTACTGCCTACTAAAGTATATTCTTTAGAAATTCATGATTACATACTTATTCTTCCAGCAATTCCAACAGCTACATAGAAGAAGAGGAAAGTGACGGTATTGACAATCATGTAACTTGTGATAGTGAGGACCTATCCAACACAACCCAACAACAATTATATGTTATGCTACAGTTAGGGATGAATTTTTGAAGATGGGAAGCGATATTTCACCCAAACGGTAAAAGCTACAACAGGAAGTTAAAAACAGAACTTACACAACGACATTACGAAGCATACGAATTTAAGCTAAAGAAGTAAAATTGTCACTTCTTTTTGGATAATGGTTCTTATGAACGCAAAATTCACAAAAAGCAAACGTTTCTAGCTTTTTAGCTTTGTAATGCTTATGTAGGCCTAGTTCAATAACAAATCTTAACTTTGATAGTTGAAGAGCAGAATTTGGACTCCAAGGTACAAGCAACAGAACAACCAAAGAAAAAACAAACAAACAAACAAAAACAAACTTTAGGAACCCAATAAAGGACAAGCCCTTACCGATAGGATTGAGAAATATGGTTCAGCTTCAGAGTGACAAACAGATGCGGAAGAACAAAAGGATGGTAGATTTCTGGCGAAGTCGCTAATTTCCCGAACGCCGGCGCTTTGTCTCGAACATGGCTTTTGGGCTAAGCAACATGGATTCCCTTTGCCTATCATCAAGAAATTGGGCTTAACAACTAATTGCAGTCCCAGACATATGAATCTTAAACTCTTTTAATGTTCTTGTAACTTTAATTTTTTCGATTCATTATGTCTTGGCCCAAATAGGACTATTTATTTAGTGTTGAAGAAAATAAATACTATAAAGGCGATTCTTCTCATATCTTTCACCTTATTAAGAAATTAGAAAGGTTCAATTTTATAAGAATATTCAGCTTTAGAATGGTTGGGATATAAATATTAAGTTCCTCTTGCTTTCAGTTTCAGGTTTGTATTTATAGTTGTTATTTGTTACCGTCTATGATAAACATTAATAATAAGAGATAATAAACGCATACTATTTTTTAAAGAATATTTTCGATTCAGTATCTTAACTTCAAAATTTTTTTAATTTTGTAACCAACTTTTAAAAACTCATACAGTTCAAGAAAATTTTTTTACATATCATTAATTTCATATTGATATGACTAACAGATTTTGTCCATAACACTTTGTCTACTTATGCAATTTTAAATTTTAAAAATTTTTGATTCAATGATCAACTTTTACAAATTTTCAATTAAGTGTCTAATCTTTAAAAATTAGTAATTAACTTTTTAGAAATTTTGAATTCATTGTTCATCCTTTAAAATTTCTTAATTTAGTAACCAATTTTTAAAATTTTTTTCAAATCAATTCAAAATTATTTTTTCTTATAAATGATAAGTGATTAATACATTAATATTTTATTAAAAAGTATATAATTTTAGTTAAAAAATATTTAATTATATATTAGATTATCTTTTAAAGGATATCTAAATTTAGACTTGATAAGTTTTTAAGATAAAGGAAACAATTCATGAATAAAATTTTAAATTAAATACATAGAAGCCACAAAATATCTTTTCATAAATAAATTGAGATTTAAAGAAATATCATTGGTTTATAATAAAAAAATATATAAAGAATTTATTTCTTCAAAATTTCGAAAATTATTTTATTGTAAAAACTATATGTTTGGCCTCATTATTAATTTTTAATTTTTGAAACAATATTGTTTGATAGTTTATTTAATAGTTTTGATATTTTGACTAATCATAAAAATATAATAGTTTGATACCTTGTGAATTTAATGATATAACATAAATGAAATAGAAAATTTTAAAAATATTATTTTTTCTTATATAAGAAGATCAATTTAAATTAAATTCATTTCAATTTTTAATTAATAAAATAATTATTTTTATTAATTATTAAAATTCTTTTATTCTAAATATTTGTATCATTCTATTTATTAATTTTATATTGGTACTATGTTGCATTCAATTAAAAAATTAATATATAATTTTTTTTCTTATAGTGAGATCAAACCTTAAAATTTTTTTAATATAATAATTTTCAATCTTTTGAATGAACAAGTTTTTTAATGTTTATATCTATTTTTGTTATAAATTAACAATATTTCTTTAAATCTAAATTTATTTATAAAAGATATTTTGTTGCTACCAAATATTTAATTTAAAATATTTATTCATAAATTATTTCCTTTAGGTTAAAGACTTATTAAGTCTATATCTTAGACATCCTTGTAACGAGAATCTAGCATATAATTAAATATTTGTTAACTAAATTTATTTTCTAATAAAATAATGGTATATTAATCATTTGTTATTTTTTATAAGGAAAAAACTAATTTTAACTTGATTTGAAAGAATTTTAAAATTTAAACACTAAATTGAAAATTTTTAAATATTGGATGCTGAATTGAAAATTTTTAGAATGTTAGTTACTAAATTGAAAATTTTTAAAGAATGAAGTTGCATACGTAGATGTCCATGTGATAAAATTCGTTAGCCACATTGATATGAAATTAATGGTGCCTAACTTTTTTCTTAAATTGAATGAGTTTTTGAAGGTTAATTACTAAATTGAATACTTTTAAAGATTAGACATTGAACTTAAAGTTTCCAAAAGATTAATCACTAGTACATTTATTATCCCTAATAATAATAGAATAACTTCAACTCTTCTATTTTAACGTGACTCGAATTATTATGTAGAATGCTTGATTTTATATAGAATTGGAAAAGTGTTCATTAATATTACAAACACATATACTAAAATTTATATTTTTTATCAAAAGACAAATGTAATTTTATGTATTATTATTTTTAATATTATGTTAATATAATAATTTTTAATTAAAAACTTTTTAAAACAATTATTTATTAGGTGATACAAATGCATTTAAACCCTTAAAATTGGAAAAGCTCTCATTTTCGTAGAGTTTGCATATATAAAAGAAGCCATATAAGATATGATGTTCATAAGCCAAAAATATTCCGTTAAAAATGCAAGATTTGTATTAGTTGTAATTACTGTTATTTTATTCGGGTTAATAATTAGAGTATATTTTTAATATGTAAAGAATATTTATATTATCTAGTGGTTATTAGTTAATTCTATCTTTCTAATTCCTCCTTTTTTTAGGGAATTATGTAGTTCTTTATATACGTAACCATATTAGTGAATATGAACTAAAATTGCAAGTTCATTCTCACCATAAATAAAATAAATTTTCTATAAATCTTTTAAATAGCTTTGACTAGAAACATATGATTATTAATAAGGAAAGAAAAAGAATAAATAATTTAGAAACCAGTTATAGGGAACTTCAATATAATTTAAGTAGACTACAAGCAAATGCAAATATCAAACCACACTAGTTAGAAACTATCAATTGAAAATCTCTGAAGTCTTTCTTATAAGGCAAGATACACCTCATAGCAATGTCAATGAACACAGTAAATAAATATATAATGGCTATTATTAAGAAAACACAAAAGGGAGATAACCAATGTTCTCCTTCATCGCCAAAAGCCTCTTTTCTTGATCACTCACACATGTTATCACTCTCTTGCATTCCGAAATCACTCACTATTGTATTTGTGTGAGTCTATCATGACTGCTTCCTAAATGACTTTGATCAAAGATCTTGCCACCCACTTTGTCACCTATTCTTACTTTGTCAATGGAGCAACATTTATTAGGGAAAATTTGTTATATTTTCTTAAAAGTTTCTCATATATTGATGCAAAATATAGAGACAGTGTAAAAGTTGAAGAAAAATTGGAGGGATCAAATATGCAATAGTACTATTCTTTGGAAAGGAAGTTAGAAATTCAATTGTCCTTCATAGGCTTTCAAGAAAAAGGATCTAATGATGAAAACTTATGTAACATACATGCCACAATTGATTACAATGGGAGCATTAGAAGTATAAATAGTAAAATGCACTTGTTTGATATGGATGATCTTAGAGAAAAAATATACAAGGAAAGCAACTTTACGAAGGCTATGAAGGAAGTAATTGCATTTGATAGCCACACCAGACATTTGGATCTTTTAGTTTGTTATGATTTGAGATTCCTTGAGCCCTACTAACAATTACAGTGAAATAAATGACAAGGTTCATCAACATGAACCTTAAGGATAAGGTTCCACTGAAAGAAGGGGGAAATGATAAGTAAAAAAAGATTCTATTGAAAATTTGAGATTTGCCTTAGTTGTTCTTATTGTCATTTTATTTGGGTGAATAAGTTAGAAAATATATTTCCATTATCTAAAGAATATTTATATTATATAGTATTTATTTGATATGTTTATCTTTTTCACTCCTTTTTTTTAAGGAAATAATTGGATCTTTATGTACTTAAACTCTATTAGTTTAGTGAAATTGAAGAAAGGAATATGAATAAAAATTATAAGTTCATTCTCACTTTAAGCAAAATTACTTTCTTTTATAAATCTCTTAAATAACTTTGATTGGAGCCTATAATGCTCACATATGAGAAGCATATATACACTGAAGAAATTGGTTTTGATAGTTTTTTAGTCTAACATATTCCATTTTCTCTCTCTTGGCTTATTCTTGGTGAGCCAAGTATTGTTCTAAGTGGATTTTTAAAGACATTTTTCATATAAGGTTGGATCAATTTCTTATATCATATTTTTTTATGTTTCATATTAGTTTTTTCACATTCTTTCTCTAGTACGACTTCAGATTCTTTTCCATTTCTTCAACAAGAACTAGAAGCACTTCTTCCATTGACATAAATGAAATATTCCAAACATACAATGCAAGCTCTTTAACTTCAAAATTTAAGTAAAACTTATAATTTGTAGAATCAACAACAAAAATTATTGCTAGGTATATTATTTCAAGTATGAGAAAGTAGATTTAAAAAAAAAAGTATGAGAAAGTAGAGAACAATGAAGAAATAATCCATATAACCATTTCATAATGTAAACCATATGAACCTTGCAATCATCACTATGTACCTCTAAAATTTTAATACCCTTGCCTAAGATTCATATGTATAAAGATTGAACATTGAAACAAAATATGTTTTTTAATGATATTTATTTATATCTTGTAGATATTAAAAAGGTCTTGTTATTGGTGTAGGGGTATTTATATGAAATATAAAAATCAATATTTCGTTAGTACATTATTTTTCTAAAAACAGCTTTTCAAAAAAGATGAAGTTGCTACATTTATGTCATTAGGACTTGTCAAGTTCTAAGTGAACTAATTAATTTTGGCAATTGTGTCTTTATATTTTAATGAATTTCATGGTCAAGAAATGAACTTTCTTAATTAACATAAAAATTAATTCAAATTTTTACAAAAGGAACCTGTAAGCCCTATGGCACCTAAGAGAGGGGGTGAATTAGGTGTTTAAATCTTTTTTGACAAATTAAACACTTTAAAAACCTTAGGCTAATTTAACTATATGAATTTCTAACCAAAATTCAATCTAAATGATAAGCCAAACTTTATATCAAAATTAAAAAAATTCAATAAATAATAAACTAAACACAATGAGCATAAATATAAAGAGAGAAGGAAAAGAAAGAACACCAAGATTTATAGAGGTTGGCCTACCCCAAAGAAAAACTACATTCTCTTTCCAAATATATATTAGAAATTCACTAACAATTAATCTTACTTTAATTGAGCAAAGAGTAACCCTTACAACAATCTTGATTATAAGGCCAAGGGGAACCCTTTACAACAATTTTGGTTAAAGGTCAAGAGAAACCTTTCCAACAATCTTGGTTAAAGGCTAAGCAGAACCTAATACAATCTTGATTAAGGCTAAGAGGAACCTATCAATCTTTCTTTCCAATAGGTGAAGAGTAACTCGACAATCTTGTTCAATGGTCCAAAAGTGTTCACCATATGTGTCTTGGTGATCTTTTCACACAAATTCAATATAATTTCAACTATGTGAGATATAAGC
>JAOXYD010046141.1:0-13520 GCA_028565735.1 Pinacopodium congolense | reverse complement strand
AACCTTATACCCATAAAGCACACATCCTTAAGGAATAACATATCTACAAAAACTGGAGTTAACTTTTAGGTCATATTATGGCATACTACATCATCAAATTAATCAGATGTGCACACACTTTCCTTTGCATGACTTAACACCATTAATCAATATATAATAGGGGAAACAATTTTTACTGTCATTCTTGCATGATTTACAAATTTTTTAAGTTTTATATAGTCTAATACGATATTAATACATAGATTAAACTACTAAATAATCCAGATTGTTCACATTCAATTACTTATGAAACAACTGCACATGGAGGAATTCGAAACAAATTCACCACCTTTTAAGCCTTTCAATTCCTTGATCTGAATGCATAGTTAATACAAACATAAAAATTCAAAGCATTATATTTAAAGGGTTTAATTTCAAAAAATTAAATGGACATTTTGAACACTCTTAGACATTTCTTGAACTTTTTTAGAGGTTTTCTGACCTGATTCTCAAATAGTTCCATCTTGCATCATTAAGCCATGGCATCATCATATACCTAAAAACCCTAGCAACGTCAACATAAAGGCATCAGTTTACATTTACATATAGAGAGAAAATGAAAGCAATTAAAAATACATGGAAGCCCCCATAAAGGAAGAGGCAAACTGTGTTGGTCAGAGTTTAGTTACATATCAACAGACTCACAAAAGTCCGATAGATGAAAGAAAATGCGACAAAAAATCTAAGATATTTCAATCCACACTCTACAATTATCATTCTAACCTTTTCTAAACTGTTTATTAACTTGAGTCGCTCTATTATTTTATCATTACAGATAAAAACTACATGGCAATGTAAGCTACGAGGGTCCAGTAAGTGTGGGTTACATAGTTTTCTTATAAAAATAATTCTTATGATTCATGATCTATGCAAAGGTATATTAATATATAAATGCATTCATGTTACTTTGATTTGGCATCACTAAGTATTCTCAAATAAATCAAACAATTAACATGCAAACCAAATTCAATTACAAGCTAACTTTATAGTAGTGTACTGGTCATAAGTAAGAAATTGGAGCACATTTAAGACTTTGAACTTTCGAACTGACAGAGAACTGATTGTATGACTATTAAAGCAATTGGATTACAATTATCTAAGGGAAACTCAAGGCTCCAATTTAAAAGGGTTAATTAAACTAAAAACACCTAAAAAGCTTCCAACTTTGTAATAGCATTCCAAATTATCTAAGGATTAAAAAATGATTAAAGGACTAAATACTAGGCCTTAAATGACTTAAGTAAGTTATGAAATGGATTGGAATTTCTAATCTAGGGCCTTCACTATTTCAAGACAAAACTATGGTCAAGTTATTGCCTTTTCTCTAACTTTGCTAAATCCATGGTTTAGTCCATTCACAAATTAATAGGAAGTTGGCTTAAAGATCAAGAAGTTTCTAATCTTAAATGCATATTTAAGACTAGTACCTTATGAAATAACCAATCAATGGTCATGTATTGATTAAAATCATGTTATTTATAGATTTTTCCAATGAATTAAGTAATTGATCCTCTACTTATTCATCTAAGCTCATATCCTAAGTGATCAAGTCAAGATATCCTTTCAGATTTCTCATAAACAAAGATTAACTTCCAATCATGTGTTATAAACTCACTCAAGACATTCAAGAATCTGTGTTTAGTTATAAATAAAGATTCAGCTCAAAACATCATATATAAACAAGAAAATTTGGATCAAAAGCAAATAGCCTATGTTCTTACATATATATGAACAAATATAGTATAAAATAAGAGATTTAATGTTTAGGAAGCACCAAGACAGCCTCCCAAAACATCTATGTACTCCCTTGAATCCTCAAAACAACCTGAAATTACAATATACAAAGGTTGAAAAACAAAAAGAAAAGAAAAACCTAAAAACTAAAGAAAGAAGAAGAGAGTCAGGTTTTGATTTGAATTCTCTCTTCAAATCTAATGTCACTTCCTCAAAATTGAGTTTTAGAGCTCTATTTATATGTCTAGGACAAGTTAGAATAACTTGAAGTAAGTTGTAGCAAGTGAAAAACAAGTGGCAGCTGGAAATATCTCGACAGCTACTAAAACGACGCTTAAGAGGAGCAAAATGGTGGGATATGAAACTGTCGTAATGGTTCCTGTCTTCGAGAGTAAAACGGTGGCCTGGCTAGCATAACGACGGATGAAAAGGGGGCACCATTTTAGTATTAAAACTTGACATTTTTGCTGAAAATTTGATCATTTCTCCACTTTTTGGCTTCTATCTACAATGTACATAAATATAAATGATATTTAAATACTTTAACATCAATTTGAAGCAAATGTACATTAAAATTGGATTAAATTGAGACAAAAATGCATTGAATTCAAGGCCTAACAATACATATATTTTTCAAAAAATAAATAATACATGCATATAAATAATTAAAAATATATATTAATATATGATTGAAACAATGCATATATATATTAATGCATGGAGATGGACAAAGTCCATGCATATTAACTTTGCCCATCTCTATATATAGTTAATGCATGAATAAAACCATCAGTCCTCCAATGGTTTATTATCGATCGACTAATAATATTTTGAAACAATATAATGTTATAAAAATTATTCGTTTGATTGATACCAAGCTATTGGTCGATTAATACGCTTATATTTCTTTTATCAATCGACTAATACAGAATTATCGGTCAACAGATATTTTAATTATTTGCATAATGACCGCCAGTATTTCGATATTAGCAACATACTATTCAGTATACGCTAGTATATAGTCCGATATGATATACTATGGGGTCCAGCCTGTGCCAAAAAACTTATCAACTGGTAGTACCAGTAGTATACAATCAGTACATACTGGTATTCATGACATTGGTTACGACTATTATCATTGTATCGCCTAGGCATGAAAAATCTTTATTTAAAAAAAGTTCAAATGCGATTTTTATTTTAATATTTTATGAAAAATAAATAAATCTCAATTATTATATGCACTAAAATTGTTAAAATGATATTATAGAATTAAAGACAATAATAGAGAATGAATTTTTTATAAATATTTAAGTGAAAATAATAATTTTAACCATTTTTTAAAGAAATAATTTTTTAAATAGCATCAATATTTGGTTAGTTTAAATTATGTAACTAAAATGTGACGCAGAAAAAAGTTAGCAATCTAATTAGTGAAAATGATAAATTTTAATTTAATTTATATTTAAGATGTTATTAGTATTCTTTTGAAAATATTAAAAATAAAATGTGTTATAATAAATAATAAAAATAATATTAAAGAATTAAATATTTTAGAAAATAATATAGTGTAATTGACGCTTATAATTTTAAAAAACGTGTGAATTGACATGAGTTATAATTCATATTAATTTTTTTAAAACAAGAGATATTAAGAATTATAATCATTGCGTTAAATTTATTACTTAATTTTGATGCAATTGAACATTTTAATCATCAAAACTTATTTTAGTTTCTAATGTTTTATGTACAAGGGTATCTCTAACAACTATTTGTAATTAGGATAAAGAGCTTCTCAATTGACTCTTTGCAATGTTGTTAATCATATATATGAGTCATGCAATTAAATTAAATGAATTTAAGTAATATGTCACATATAATAATGTTATTAATAATATCTATTTTTCTTCAAATTTTTGAGACACCAAGCGATGAACAGTGAATAATGATGTTGTTATACTCTTAGGAACACATCATTTGAAGAAAGACATGAGTAAAGACATAGTTCTAGCATTTAAATAAAACGTAAGCATGAGTTAAAAGAGTATGACTTGTATCTACAATGTTAAATCAAGGAAGGTTTCAATCTTAATTTTGATGATAATAAAACATAATTGTTACTAATGATTTAAGTTTATGACGTAATTTTCAAAGATAGGTTTATTAAGTGAATGATTTTATATGGAAAGCTTGAAGTTTGATGGCCAAAATTGAAATTAATGGAAGAACAACAGATATGGAGGCTTTAAGACCTTAGCTAGGTTTTTTTGAATGTGTTTGTAAGTTTTATTTAATATTCATTTGATCTAAAGACTCAAAATTTATCATGCATTGCATATAGTTTTATAAAGTTGCATACATTTTCATTATATAGGCTAATTCATGATTTTGAAGTGTTTTATTCATTTTGAACATTTATAAAGTCTTAAATTATGTTTTAAATCCTTCTTGGAGTCTTAATTAATGTTAGAAAAGTGTTTGAAAAGCTATAGAATTGATGTGTATCTTAATTTCATTTTTTGGGCTATGAACAATGATTTAATAAAAGTTAAACGTTGCCATATAGGGGGCCATTTGACCCCTGTTTCCTAGAGGGCTCAACGACAGTTGAGTAGAGACCTCAATGGCCCCGTCGGGCTCCCTAAATACTATCGTTGAGGTCTTGTTCTCTAACAGCTAGTTTTAAGATTTCATGTTTTAATTGATTTTATCTAACAAAAGGATAGTTTTACTATTCAAAGTCTCTAAACCCTTCCTAACCCTACATATATCATTCCCGGACTCTTTTATCTCTTATTTATGCTCTCTAAGTAATTTACAAGATCAAAATCACAAACTCCTCAAAGATGCCATCATTTACACTATTCTTAGTTCAATCTCTTCTCTTTTTATTTTAATTTAATTCTGGGGCTAAAAAATTATTATTATTTGTTTATTTAAGTGTTCTAGAGTTTGTTTGGTCATTGTTTCTTTTTTTTTTTAAAGTTTACTTCATTAGTTTTGAGCTGAAATTTTTAGTTATATCAAAGTGTTTCTATTTAGCCTGTTCTTGTTTTAATCACGATTTTAATTATCTAGATCAGTTTTTGGTATTTGATTTTACTGTTCTTAGTTTGTTTAAGTGTTTGAGTGTTTCATGGATCAATTTTGTGCATCATTAAGTGTTTATATTAGTAGATTCAAGCTCATAAAGTCATCAATATCATAACTGTCTAGTTTTGCATATTCTAATATTCTTTCACATATTTAAGTGATTTAATCTGAGTTTGTTCTTCCAAATTTTTATATTATGTTTTTTTAAGTCCTTAAGGGTTTCATTGACCATATAACTGAATTTTTAAAGGTTTATTTGATTATTTGGAAACAAGTATATTCATATCTTACAAAACTGTACATATTTGGTGTTTATCTTTTTTCAATCTAATTTCATCCTATATTCATTATTTTAGTGCATCAATTATGCCATGTTAAATTTGTTTAAACTTTCAAGTGTATCATAGCTTAATCATATCATTTATTGAAAGTTAGAGCCCCTAGTTTAATTGAACTTTAAGTGAAACACCTCTTTAAGTGTATATTGTTACTTGTAAAGGGATTATTGGACTATTTAGTTGGGTAATTTTGTAAATGCTCCTCTTTACCATAAAAAATATTTTTCAAAAGGTTTCACCTTCAACAAGAAAATTGTGTCTTGTAAGCGTTATTTTTCATTATGAAAAAATATTGTATTTGTTTTTAATTAGTTAGTGAAATTTTTAATAAATAGTTGGAGAAAGGACATAGTCTATCTTTAGGATAAGCGAACTTTCATAAATTTTGACGTCTTTCTCTTCCCTTATCTCTTAACTTATTGCTTATTATGTAATTTGATATTAGTTTAATTGTTATCAAATCGGCATTTACATTTGCATATCATATTAAGTTAAATATTAGTTTAGTGATTAGATTTGAATTAAATTGGTTTAGGTGAGTAGTTTAATTAGTTTAACAAATTTTAATCACTCAATTCATCCCCTTCCCTTTAGTGCCTTTTAGGGCTTACATACAAAATGATGGATTTTATATTTACAAATACAAATTTATTCATATGTATAAGGACAGATTAAACAATGAATAATACTTGAGATGTAAAATATTTGTGAAGTTGTTAATACTCACCACCCCAATTGAAATGAAACAATTTTATTTTAACATTAAATTGATGTTCAACAATAACTTGAAAATTCAAAAAGATAGTGTATACTTCACCCTTGTTATTGAGAAAGTAAACTTATATCTATCTAGTAAAATCATCATTAAATAGAACAAAGTATTTATGACCTAAAAAGGAATTAACGGAATAAGGATCCCATACATATGTGAAGAAAATATTTTAAAAAATAATTCCTATGATCCAAGGGTGCTAAGGTCACCTTGATTAATTTTCTTAGATGACATAGTAGAGGAGGATAATTTATGGTAAAGAAAATCATAAGACATAATTTGTGGACAATGATGACCCAATTTCACGTGTCAATCATTAAATGGAACATTTTCGCCCAATAAAGTCTATGTTGATTAGCTAAAAAAGGATATCAAGATTATCTTTACTCGGTGCTTATAATAAGAGTTTCTTGGTCACTTGATTCTTGATAAAGAAATGTTATGGTTAAAATTCAAAGAAATAGGAGTTATTAGATATAAATTTTTGAATAGTGAATTATGACTTAGTAATTTTAGGAACCAATAAAATATCATTAACCAAAAACATTGATTTAGGCATAGCAAGAATACCATTATCAGAATGAGTATAGAAAAGAACTGACTATTATCATCTCAAATTTTATCACCGCCACTATAACTTTGAAGTTTGCTAAATTGGCTTATATTTGTAGTTGATAGGGGTCAAATTGATCTAATTTTTATGATTAATTTGTTGAATTATGACCTCTATTTCAGTGTTTAAATGATTAATTGATGTCCTATAATATTTGATTTGCAGATTGGAACTTAATGATCAAGATTGGAGCAAAAACATCAAGAAATACTCTTATTGCTGCCCATAAACGGTTCCCTGGTGAGGGTGCCATTGTTGAAGAATAGGGGGCCGTTGTCACTATCCAGCAGTCGAGTGACAACGGCACCCTATGAGGGTGCCGATAGCTATATAACTATGGCTAGCCTTTTATGGCAAATAAGAAGGTCTTAATACAGCTCTTGAGAGCAAGAAGGCAGCTAGATAATTATTAGGAAGGAAATGTTCTTTAATGTTGTATTTTAGGGAATATAAATTAGACAATGGCTTGTGTATTTCTGACTTAGTCTTTATTATGAATAAAAAAGTTTATGAGGCTATTTTCTATCACTTTTGTTTTTTTGTTATAGTTTTTTTATTTTTTATTTTTGTTTTTTCTTTTTAAAAGAAAAATATAAACTTATTTGGTTGACATTTCTAATAAAAACTAAAAATAAAAATCTGTTTGGTTGATATTTATGATAAAAATTAATTTAATAGTGATAATAAAATATTAACTAAATTCAAAATTTTAGACCTAAACACTTTTATACATCTTTAAAATACATATTAGTTAATAAATTGTATCACTTATTCAATGTAAATTTTTTATAGAAAAAACCTATTTTCAAAACATGAAAAAACACAACTTTTTTATTTCTCTATTTCTGTTTTGATTTTTATTTTGAAAATAGAAAATAGAAATAAATTGTAACAAACAAGTTTTTCCCTTAATTTATGTGTTTACAAAAATAGAAATAGAAAAATAAAAATAAAAGTGATAATAAATAGATCCTTAATTAGTAGAAAATTTATGAAATTTAATCTAATTATTTGTATATCGTTTCAATGCATTAATTATAGATCATGTTTCACTAATTATAAACTCATTGTGTGGCAAATGTGTTTAAATAAATACTTTATATTGAACTAAGGGTTAATTCCACCTTTATTTAAATGATGACAAAAGAGTCTTTACTGATGTGTTTATGGAGGTTGTTGTTTTTTATGAGATAGGTTTGATGAAAACATGTCTTGAAGTGCATGGTGGAGCCTTGAGGATGAAGAACATATTTAAAGTATATGTTGAAGCGTGTTGAAGTGAGTGGAAGACCATGGTGATGAAAGAGGAGCATTGGAGTTGAAGATAGAAGATCAAGTTTAAGAGTACAGTTTAATAAGTTGTTTTGGGAAAGTTTTTGTGTAATTCTCTTCTTAGTCTTACCATAGTGTCAATTGGCTCACATCATGCATAATGCATTCATAGTTAAATGTTCATATATGATAAATAATCAACATGTTTTATATGTGATTGATATATGTGAAAATTCTTTTAATGGATAAATATGTTGTATGTGAATGCATGAGTGTATATGAATTGATAAATTGGTTAAGTTGTGAATGAATGTGAATCTGGAGAAGTTTGTTAATTGCTAGTTTAGTTAAGTTGGTATGACTTATGTGGTAATTCTTAAATTGTGTAAATTAGTTAAGGAAATATGTGAATTAAAGTGTGTGAATTGGAAATTGGTGAAGTACCTATTTTTTTAAAGTAAAATCATTAATCGAATTTAAAAGTTATATAAAAAGAAGTGGCAACCCTTTTAGAAGGGTCCAGAGCCACACGAGTCCACTAGGATGTTAGAATACACACTAAAACAAGAAAAGATCTACCAACACGAAGCCCTAATTGAGTTAGGAAAAAGGGGAAACTTCATCGAGCTCATCAAGATGGAATATTACCCAGATGAACGCAACATTAATGGAGTATGTCTCTACACCAATGTTTTTAACACTGATTTGTACCGACAGTTTCCAGCGGCTCGTACTGTATCTGCTAAAAAACAGTGCGATAATAACAAATATCGTACCGAATTAGAATACTAGATTATACTAGTTTTATTGACTTGTACCGGTTGATTTTATATAAATTCCAAAATACTGGCTTAAAATTGGGGCCAATACACAAATTTTGTAAAATTCGTATCAATTTTCCTTTTTTTTCCCTTTTTTTGAGAGGCTATAAACGAGACCTCGGAAAGCCACATCCATGGCCTCTTAAGGCCATATCCGTGGCCATTATAATATACATATATATACACAATACATATATAATTATATGTTAACTTTTTTTTTAGACTTCAATTTTACTTTATGAAGTTCTTATACAAGATAGTGATGTTAGTTGTAATATTTTTTATTTTATGTATTATTTATTGTATGATATCTAGATAGATTAGATTATGGTTTCATAATTAGAGGTTATTACTTGATGATACATTGATTTATTGATATTCAATAATGAGTATATATATATTTATTATATTCAGGTTGATATTTATTTGAGAAACAGTAATATGAATGAAGAAAATAGTTGATTGTTGTATATTATTATTAATTTATGTGAGTTTTAATGTATTAATATTAAGTTATGATGGTTTAATGATTGTTATTTTATTTATATTAATTTAGGTTGTAATTTATTTGAGAAATATGTGAAAATTGATATTAACGGATATAAATACTGTATTATAATTGTATTATAATTATTGTATTAATTGAATGTTTGAAATATGTTGAAATTATGTTTATAGGGTATGCATAACATATACAGGAACTATTTTGCATATTTCATAAAATTTAAGGACCGTTTTATTTTAAAAAGATGGCTAGTACCAGTACTAATATTGGCCGATATTGATACAATACTATTTAAAGACAAAAATCGGTACCGGTATAATACTAATTTTCATAACATTGCTCTACACCTATTACTTCGACTTAAGGGTTCCAACAAAGGTAAAATTGCTCCTTCATCCTTGATTCAACACGTACTTCTGTTTCTCTTTAAGATAAAAGCACAAACCAACAGTAATTAGATCATAAAGGGATTGATTTAGGATACTATTATGAAAGTACATAATTGTATGTAATAATATAAAAATGAAAGTATTAGGATTAAGGAAATTTGGTAAATTAGATTAATGTAATTGTGTTAAGTTGCATTTTATGAAGGTGTTTGTAAGAAGTTTGTATGAGAAGAAGTGAGCATGAGAAGTATGAAATTTTAAGAGAAAAGTTTTGTAATTGAATTTTTGTAAGAAAATTATTCTTGATCCTTATAAAAAAAAGAGAGCGTAGGAAGGATAGAAGAGAGATGAAAGGTTATCCTTAAATCCTGAAAAATGATTTTTGTACTAACGTTATATTGTTTTAATAGTGAAAATCTCAATCTCAACAAGATTTGTTAGGTATTGAACGTAGGAGAAAAAAAAGTCTCTGAAGCAAGATAAATCGTTTATATTTTTTCCCACTTATTCTTTTATGTTTATGCATTTATTTATAAATTGTTTTATTTGTTGTTTATATAGTTTAATTTATTGAATTATGAATTGAATTTTAGCATCGCATATTAGAAAATTAGTGAACTTAAGTTTGTTTAACTTAAAAAAAAAATTTATGAGTTCTTAAGTCACCTCTTCATAGATGCCATAGGACTAATACTTGAAGTTGCAAAAATTATCTTAATCAACCTTGGATTTCATCAACTTTATGTGTCACTTTTTTATGGAATTTATTGAATTGACGTTATGATCTATTGGATACTTTTTTTTTAGAAGGTAAATTTTTTTCTCTACTAAAATTTGAATTTTGGCATAAGAGGATGTTTTAAAAATTCTCTCAATGAGTCATGATTTAATCATCGTGTCTTATTGGGTAATCCTTTCATAAAATTGAAAAATATAAAAAATTTAGATTAACAAAAAGTTGTTGCTTTTATCATTTTTTTAAATAAAATGTCGTAGAAGGAATATATCCATTTAACAAAGTATAATTTAATAAATATAATTTTTTTAAAAGACAAACCATATATAAAAGTTTGTTTAGTTCCACTTTAATTTTTAGTTTTTGTTTTCTTTTTTTAAAATACAAAAATCGATAAAGAAAACACACTAATATAGTACAAAAATCGAAAAAAAAACACAATATTCGATACAAAAATACCACAATCACTACAAAAAATTAAATTTCACAATCCAACTAAACATGCCCAACAAAAATAATTTAATATATTTTTTATTAATTATAAGAAAATGTTTTTTGAAAATTTAAAATTTTATTTAGAAAAAACATAAACTATGTTTACGATCTAAAATTTTTATGTGAATTATTCTTCACACTTAAATGTGTTACGTGAGTTATGCCTACGCACCTTAAATCTATCACCTAAACTTTTTATTACAAATAATAAAGCACTTAAAAATTCATCATTATACTTTATAAATATTTGAGAAAAGAGACGATAAGTTTGTTTATCATAGCTTCGAGCCAACCTTACAATTATTGAATGAATGGTCCATTTCCATCATTTTCAGATAATAAATAGGGACAAATCGAGCAATTAAGTTTGGAAAGCAAAATTTTCCTACATCAAAATTATGACGTGACGAGATTACATTATTCCACTGACTTGGGGTCATTGTGTAAAAGAAATTAATTATTAAGTAATAATAATATTTTTAATTAGCAAAAAATTTCATTTAATTTAAATGTAATTGTTAATTAAAATTAAAAAATTTTAAATTATTTTCAATATAAGAATAAATATTTTATTATATGTCTTAATATAATAATAATTTATACAATAATAATTATAATATTTACACGTACCATTACTTTTTAATTATTTAAAAATGTAGTAATAATAATAAAGATAGAAAATGACGAAACAGACCCATTTATCATAGCTTACCATTTCCATCATTTTCGGATAATAAATAGGGAGAAATCGAGCAATTAAGTTTGGAAAGCAAAATTTTCCCATATCAAAATTGTGACGTAACGAGATTACATTATTGCACTCATTTGCCATCATGGTGTGAACAAAATTAATTATTAAGCTATAATAATATTTTTAATTAGCAAAAAAATTAATTTCATTTAAATGTAATTTTTAATTAAAATTAAAATGAATATTGTTTAAATTATTTTTAATATAAAAATAAATAATTTATTATATGTCTTAATATAAAAATAATTTACACAATAATAATTATAATATTCACGCGTACCATTACTTTTTAATTATTTAAAAATGTAGTAATAATAAGAAAGATAGAAAATGACGAGACAGACCCATTTACCAGTAGGACCCGTTGACTTGCAAGTCTTAGGCTGCTAGCATGCATTTGTCTGCTTACTTGCAAAACTTCTATAAATACATTTCTCAAAAAAATTCTATAAATACAATATAAGAATTGTTGATTGAAGGCCCAGACGAGCTCCCTCTCCCTCTTAAACCTTTTATATATATAAATATATAATCTACAAAATGAAAGCATATATCATTCTATGCCTCTTGACTTCCTTTTTCTTTTCTCTCTGTCTCTGCATCTGAATCTGAAGTAGGGGGCCCTTCTGCTGGTTCAAGTGAGTAAAATGTTTAGTTTCATCCATTTTTCACTTTCCATAATCTTTTACATATACACAAGAACTAAGTATTTAGCTATATGTTTATAGTAAATTATTTAATTTACCATATATGTGTCAAATTCCATTTTTGTTAACGATATCTCACACTATTAACGATATAATTTAACAATATCTAAATAATTTTACTATCATATTCATAATATTTTAAAAGCATTCTACAAAATTTGGTGACATTCAAATTTTTTTTATTTTTATGATTTTTCAAAATTTCATGCTTTACATAATTATAAAGAATAATTTTTTCTTTAAATACTTTTCACAAAATTTTCTAACAAATTATTATTATTATTAGTATTATTATTATTATTATTATCAAATTGCAAGTAATAATTTTTTAAAGAAATAATTATTCTACACAATTAATCTCTCTATGTAAATATATATTCTATTAAAAAATTAAAATATATTTAATATTTTGATTATAATTGTGTTAATCTCTCTGTAAAAATGTATTCCACCAGTTTACAGGTGCGTTCGCAGCCGGAAACCCTGCTACCCTCCAAGACCGAAACACTGCCCACCATACAAGCCTAACTGCAGAGAACCTTAACCCAAATCTGAATTTGGTATTACCATTACTAATTACATAAAGCTATAGCGATGGCTACTATGGCTAGCTTGTCTTTGTGTTGAATAAGAAGTCTTGATGCTGCTCTTGATAGAAAGACAGAAGCCAGGTGATTATGAGGAAGGAAATGGTTATACCCTGTTTAGTTTATTCCCCACTAAGCTTTATTCTTAGCGCGGTGGTTTTACCCTGTGTAGGTTTAGATATGAGGGTTTGAAATGTGGGATAATAACAACTGTAATGGCCAACGAAGAATGTGTTTTGTTTAGAAATGTATATTTAAGTTGTATGTCATAATATAAGAGATTATGTATTTTTTTTTACCAGTTTATAAATATTGTAATATAGATATAAACTATTTTGTTTAAAAGTTTGGAATGTAATAAATTTAATTCAGATAAATTCACTGTGCTGGTTAAATTATGTCTAGTTGTTGTTTGAATTCTGGCAATGTTGTATATTATTTTGATATATTTGAGTCCTATCTTAGGTAATACTCGCCTATCCTTTCAAGGGGTATATGAGTGTTACAATGGAACAAATGATTATTTGATATTATAATCAATAAATTCTGTTTAATTCTATATCTACATCGACACTATCTACACCTATCTAAATCCAAACAAAACAACAAGCTAATCATAATCTATTTCATAGATATTTGGCGAGAATTGACGAAGAACCAAAACTATTATT
>JAOXYD010046130.1:0-13520 GCA_028565735.1 Pinacopodium congolense | reverse complement strand
AATATAACTCGAATTACAAGTGTTTGAAGTTAAGAAACTCTAAGAAAAACTAAGAGAGAAGGAAGAATAATTCTCTCTTTAAATTTCATATATGAATTCTTATTAATTGATTCATAAATCTGTGTTGTTTTTTTGTTTTTACTACTTTAGCAGCCTCCCACATGTGCTAGAAGACAAGAGCAATGATGGAAAGCATGGACAAATTATAACTTTAAAGATTTGAGGCTAATATTGTTGACTGCCTCTATCAACAGCGGTATGCGTCGAATTACAATGGTAGGTTGTAGGCTGCTATTGATGAACGACTGCTGAACTCATCAATGGCCACTTATTCTTCTATCAATGTGACCCTATAAGGGTGCCGTTGATGGTGTGGAATAAGGCTTTTTCTTCCATTTATTGCTCCAATCTCCATCTTCAAGCTCCATCCTACAAAGTAAAAATAATAACACATAAATTGAATATTTAGGGTAAAAATGACATCAAATAGCAACCAAAAATACTATAAATTTTACCCCCAACAGTAAGATATTAACTTATAAATATGAAAATCTTCTATATGATAAATGATAAAAGCATTTTTTAATATATACTATATTAATTAATATTATAAAGGCCTTTAAAGGATTGAGTAATACCTGTACTAACATTTAATTGGTAAAAAAGATGTTGAAGTATTTACCAAAGACATGGGAAACAAAATTCACGGCCATACAAGACAAAAAGGACTTGAATGCCCCCCACCCAAAAAAGAGTTGATTGGATCCCATTTAATTATAAAATGTAGCTAGAAGTGATACAAGAAGAGGAGACCATCCAAAAGAAAAGGAACAAGACATTTAGGGTATCAAAAGAGGTGTATAGCAATGATGAAGCCCCTACGAGTGGTAGTGATGATGAGGAGATAACTTTACTCATAAGAAGTTTTAATAAGCTTCTAATGAAGATCTTGATGAGAAGAAGGAACTCCACAAAAGGTAAGTATAAAGTATAACTCTAAGAATAAATTAACTAATATAATTTTTTTAATGTAAGAAAATTGGCCATATAAAGTTGCCATACCCACTCCTCAAGAACATGACACAAAGGAGAAAAAGGAAGGAAAAAAGAAAAAGGCCCTAAAACCTACTACAAAGGATGAGATTAGTGAATATAAGGGTAAAGAAGAAGAACTGGTGCATATGTGTCTCATAGTAAATGATGAAGTAAGATATTGTTCCAACTCTTATAATGAAGATTATTTTGATGTTGAATTCACCTATGGTGAATTAGTTGATTATTAAAAATGTTAAGTAAGAAAAAAAAAAGAAATTGTCTACTAAGTATAAAAAAAGTTGAAATCACTACTATATGTGTAAAAGTTAGATAATAAGAAACTAAAACATGATCTAAAATCAGGGAATATAAATAAGGATGATAGGAAAAAATTGATAAATAAGAATACATCCTTATTAAGAAAAAGAAAAGAAACAAATAGACTTAAAGAGTTACTACCCAAATATTTTTTAATAAAGTGAAACATTAAAATCCATGTCAAGTGTATAAAAAACCTTCAAATGATAGACATGGTTTAGGATACACTAAAAAAAAGTTCCATCCACTAGCAAGATCATTTTTTATAAAAACAAAGAATCTAAATTATGAACATATTCCTAGATTACATTAAAAAAAAAGGCGCCTATAACTAGGAAAAGATATCATGCATATATATATGGTCCTAATAGTAGACCTAAAAAAGCTTCTCAAGTTAGATATAATTTTAGGAAACAATATCTTCCAGCTAGGCCAAATCACCATATGAGGACCTATAGTAAATCAAGACCTAGGTATGTATATAGACATACGTGCAGGACACATAAACATATGTCTTGTAATTATTATAAATATTATAGACATGCGGATTGGTATTGTTATGATAACCTAGGAAGTTAGATTGTTATGCAAAGAGGTTGGAGGAAACAAATTATCCCTCAATGACCCAAATTCGTGTAGGTACCTAAATCAAAATAAGTTCCATATTTTGTAAGTCATAAAGAGGAAGGGCAAATGGTATGTAGATGGTGGATGTTCAAGACATACAAGTGGTGACCCCTCTCAATTCATTTTTCTCAAAAGTAAGGATGGAAGATTTGTCACATTTGGATGAATGATCCAAACATACCTTAAGGGATTTAATCACTTACAAAAATGCATGATGTCTAGTATTGAAAATTCTAATGCATTATGGAACTTATAAACTTTTTATTAATGCATGGAGGCAATTCATCAAGATTAAAATCATCAAATAATTTAGCAAAGAGCCTAGGCATCAAAAATATCAAGTCTCCCCCTAAATAAAAAGAAAATTTTCACATATGTAAATTTTGAAAAATATGAGAGGGAACAAATTCAAGAATCATAAGCAATGATGCTTCTATATGCTCCCTTATAAGATCTTTAATGTAACACTTAGTCGTGACATCCATGAAACACTTTAAAAAGTTTAAAACCATCAAGAAACTCATAATTATATTTTTTGCATTCCTAAACATGATCTTTAATGTAAAAATATTTCATGATATAGTAACATCCAACTAATAAAAAACACCAATCATCTATCAAGAACATCAATGATGTACAGAAATCAACTCTATGATTCATCATTCACTATTCTAAAAATATCCAATTCATCAAATATCGTTCAAACTATTAATACTCATACAAATTCAAAGACATTGCATAGTCAAATCAGGTTTTAACCAAAAATAAAATAAAATCAATGGGTACATCCCTTTTCCTTTATCACTAATTTTCTCTTGATTTCTTCACTTCCTTGGTTTAACAATGTATGTTGATGATTTTCCTTTTCTCTTACTCTTGGAGATACCTTTGATGGACCTACAAAGTAAATTCACTAAAACTCTAGTATCCATATTATCTTGGGTCCTTAAATATTAGTCACATACCTATTATGCCCATATAGTGAAACATTGACATTTTTATACCTATTATAACAAAAAGTCTCTACATGTCCATAATTTCCACAATGATGGAAAAATAAGGGTGCATAGATCCTATATGCATTTCCATGGTCATACCTTGATCTAGATCCATTATAGCTTCTAGATGCATCATAAAAATGATAATATGATCTCAAAATTTTCCTATATTTATTTTTAGCTATAAACATTCTTCCTTGACAAAACTTTTTTTCTATAATGTGCATGGTATGTTCTTAGAAGATTCTAAGAGAAAATGGGGATCATGAGTGTGTGTAGGCCAAATTTCCCTCATTGGTGACCTAAATGTATCATTTTGATGATGATTTGCATTTACAAAGAAATTATATCTATTGTTTTGGCATATGCACATTCTTTTTAAATGAAGACATGAATCCATACATAAATGCATGATGATTCTTCCTTGAAGGGGAGTTAGATGATGATTAGATGATGAAGTAACATTTCCTATACATGCTTAGGAATTTCTTCCTCTTCTAAATTCTTTCCCTTAACAAATTTAATCACACTCCTTTAATGGAAATTATCACTAGTATATCCAAGCCCACTCCTTTCATTCACAAATTTTTATGCACCAAGCATGATTTTTAATTTCTCATTTCCTTTAGTGAAAGTAGACAATGACCTCTTAAGGGATTCTGTCTCCTTTTAATTATTCTCATTTTCCAATTTTTGTGCATTACTTTCTATACTCATCAATTCTAATTGTTTCTTCAAAGATGCATTCTATACTAATAATTTTTGTATGCTAGCATCTTCCTCCTTCTTTGATTCTAGATCATGTCCAAGTCTTTCATTTTCTAGGCTACATTCTTTTAACAAACTCAATATTTCTTGAAACCTAGTAGAAATTTTATTTTTCTTCCAAAACAATTTTCTGACATTATCTACCCACTCCTCATGAAAAAAATCAAACACATAATCATGTAAATTGTCATGACTAGAACTTGAAAATGAAAGATCATCATTATTTGTAAGAGTAATTAAATTAGAATGTACGTCTTCATGCTCTTCAACACTTATGTTGGATGCTTCTTCCTTAGGAGGCCTTCTTCCTTAGGAGGCCCATTCCTAACTACTTGAAAACATTTGGTACCATCATATAAATTTTCTAATCTACACCATATTTCATTAGCAGATGTACATATTGAAACTTTATCAAATACATTCCTATTTAGTGCACAATGTAAAATATTCAAGGCTTTTTTGTTTAAAGAAACTAATTCCATATCCTTTTTATCTCATTCTTTTTCTACCTTAAGAACTAATTTTTCATTTATTAATTTTTTAGGGACTTGGGAACTTTTTACAAATATTTTCCATAAGCCTAAACTCTTATCCATTATAAAAGTCTTAATAATAATTTTCCAAACAATGTATTTATCACCATAAAAAAAAAAGAGGTTCATCTAAATCTTCACTTAATAATGCCATTTATTTTTACTCACTAACTCATTTGAATTATACCTATGTGAGACCTATGATTTAATACCAATTGTTAGTCCTTATAACACTTTAAAAGGAGGTAAATTAGGGACTTAAAATTTTTAAGTTATTTATCTTAAGTTCAAAAATTATTCTATACTAGGCGGAAGCTAAACAATATTAAAAATTATCTCCTAATTCACCAAGTTAAATAAATAATAAAGAGTAAGATAATTAACAATTTAATCAATAATTATCTAAATCATATAAACAATTGAACTACTTATAAATAAATACTTGAAAAATAAAAAAAGTAAGAGAAGAAAGATACAAATGATTTATAATAGTTTAGAGATGTCCATTTTCTCCTATATCTAGTCCCTAATAAACCTTATTAAGATTTTTACTATAACAAATAAAAAATACATCATTATAATACAACACTTTTTTAAGGCCCAAGGATAACTTTGCACTCATTTTTTTTTAGGCTAAAGAATAACCTATCACTTTCATTTCTTTTGCTAAGGCTTAAGGATAACCTCACTACACTCTCCTTTTTATAGCTTAAGGATAACCACCTCACAATACTCTCCTTTTCAATGACTTAAGGGTAACCATGCTCACAAAATCACTCTTAATATTTTCAACTTAGAAACTTCACTTCTCATATACACACTTCATAAAACATCTTTAAACTTCATCACTCTTGACTTGCTAAGGTGTATAAGGGGCTCACCTACACTTAAAATGAATGCAATGTCAAGCTCAAAATAGCTTCTCAGTACTCAAACAAAACTTCACAAAAAACTTATTAACAAAGATCCCAAATGCTTAATCTCTTTGTATGACTGTTTTCCACACACTTGATGCATAAAACTCATGCAAACCACCTATTTTTATGTGAGAAACCTCAAACTAGTTATTTATGACCGTTGTCTAGCATTCAAAAACATTCAAATCATTTTTTTAGTTAAGAAATTGTCATTAAAGTGAAAAATTTAGACATCAAAGATAGTTTTAATAGGGTAACAATGATGCCATTATTGTACTGGCATTATAGTCCACTTCAACATAGGTTTCACAATAGTGCCATTGATTCCTTGATAAACCACCGTTGTGCATCCTGAAAAATACACCAAAACTCAATGAAAAAATCTCTGTACCACCCTAAACTATTCCTAATACTTTAAAACATTTCTTAACTCATTTAACCATATTCTAACACATTCCAAACATCATAAAATACCTTTTAACTCAATTTATCATAATTTGAAGAACTTAACCCTATCCAATACATCTAATTTAAAATCTTTGCTTTATCATAACATTTTCATTTCCATATAATCACATTCAATCACAAAAATTACAAATTTTTCAATTCACAAAACTTCAATTCATATATTTCCTTAATCAATTTTCAAACCTCAGTTATTCAAATACTCACACATTCATTTACTTATACATTCTCATACCACCATGTAAAAGCATTCATTTATCCATTAAGAGGATTTTTAACACATAAAAATCACACACAACAACTCTTGATTATGCATCCTATAAGTAAAATATTAAACATGAAATTAATATGGATGATGTGAGCCATTTCAACACTATGTTAAGATTAAAGAAGGCTTACAAAAAGACATACACACACATCCTGTCAAATTTTACTTTTTAACTTGATCTTCTATTCATCAGTCATCTTGATTCAATGATCCTCTTTCAATCATGGTATTCAAAAATCTCTACATCATTTAATGCTTCAACATAAACTTCAAGTCACGTTCTTCAATTCCAAGGCTCCATATCATATTTCTCAAGCATATAACATAATGACTTGTTTGCATCAAAACTATTTCAACACAAAAAACTCAAATAATACATTAGTAAAACTATTTTGTCACCATCAAATCAAAGGTAAAATCACTCTTTATTCAACAGGACTTTATAAGAAATTGATAAAATAATGATTAATGATTTGTCTAAGTATGTTTTGGCTGAAGCTATTGTATGTGTTTGTCATATAATCAATAAGATGTATATTAGGTCTATCAAAGATAGAAACCCTATGAACTTTTTCATGGTAAGAAATGCAACTTTAGCCACTTTCAAGTATTTAGTTTTAAATGCTATATCTTAAACACTAAAGATAATCTAGGTAAATTTGACTTTATAATGGATGAGTGAAATTTTGTAGGATATTCCTTTACTAGTAAAACATATAGTATTTAATAACAGAAATCTTTTTTTTTTAGTAATCCATGCATATTGTAGTTCATGAAACTAACACTCTTGAAAGTAAAAGAATCATGAAAGATGTTGATGCTGGGTAATTCAAAGATGTGGAGAAGCTGGTCATTAAAAAAGAAAAGGAGGATGATTAAGCTACCTTAATTGTTAAACTAAGTGAAGAAAGCAAGAAAGAAAAGAAGGTTCTTAAAGATTGTAAACATAAGAATAATCATCCATCAAAGTAGATTCTAGGTGATGTTCAACGAGGGATAACTACTTTTTCTTTCTTTAAAAAATTGTCTAATCTTGATTTATTTCATAAATTAAACTAAGATTATAGAAGAAGCACCTAGTGATGAACATTGCATTTTTATTGAGAGATCACCAAATCATAGGTGTGGTCTTTAAAAGTAAGTTAGATTCCTATATAAGTAACATAATATAGAAAAGAACAAGGACAAATTAGTAGCTAAAGGCTATAATCAAGAAGAAGGGATAGATTATAAGGAAACTTTTGCCCTCATGGCCAGGTTTAAACCAATTAGGATTTTAGTTGCATTTGCATCCTATATGGGTTTCAAGATTTTTCAAATAAATGTTAAAAGAGCTTTCTTAAATGTTTTTTTAAATTTTTAAGAAGGGGTTTATTTGGAGTAATTCCCTGATTTTTGAAAATCGTAATGGACCTAACCATTTTATCAAATTCACTAAAATTTTATATAGCTTAAAAGTGCTATTAATGAGCGTCTGTACAAAAAAATGTTAGAAGTGTATGAGCGGGGAGTTCGAGATGAGCATGATAGGTGAGTTAAATTTCTTTCTTGAGCTTAAAATTAAATAAATAAAGGAATAAAGGAAGCCATCTTCATCACTCAAGACAAATATATTAAATAATTACTTAAGTGATTTAGATTGAACTAAGCCAATCCTTTAGGCGCCCCCATAAGCACATTAACCAAGGTAAATAAGGATGAGCATAGTATTCTAGTGGATTTCAAACTTTACTGAGGTATGATAGGAATTTTGTTATATTTTACTAGTAATAGACCTGATATCATGTTTAATGTGTGTTTATGTGCTAGGTTTCAAGCATGTCCTAAGGAATCTCGCTTATTAGTTGTTAAATGCATGCTGAGGTATTTATATAATCCAACACATTTAGGTCTATAGTATCTTAAACGTTTTTAGACTTAGGTGGTAATCAAATGTAGACTATGTGCATAGCTTGTTACATAGGAAGAGTACATCTAGTGCATGTTAATTTTTGGAAAATGCATTAGTCTCATAGTTTAGTAAGAAATAAAATTTGGTAATGAGTTATCGTTGTACACAATCTTATGGCTTAAGCAATAATTTAGCAATTGTGGCATATAACTCTCCAAGATACCCATTACATATGATAATACCGGTGCCATTTTTTGACTAAAAATCCCAGTTAACATTTTAGGATAAAGTATATAGAAATTCGATATCACTTTCTTAGAGATCATATGTAAAATAGCAATGTTAAATTATAATTTATTTATACTATGCATTAATTAGTCAATATTTTTACTAAACCAATGAATGAGAATAGGTTTTGTATGATTAGAAGACAGTTAGGAATGATAAATGGTAATTCCTTATGATTTTCACTTCTTTATATTTTTGTATTTACCTTTTTTATGATTCTAAAAAGAGGAAGAATATTATATGATATTGTGTTATACTAATTGCAATTATTTAAAGGGAGCTTGATTTGTTTTAGTAAGAGTTTGATTTTTCAATGGTTATGAAATATGAAGTTAGGGGAAACTTAACTTTTGATGAATTTAGGGAGTGTCTTTAAACTTTATTGATATTGATGTCTTTTGAGCATTTGAAATGAGTTTTCAATATATATTTGATCATCTTGTTATTTTTGTTATTATATAAAAGGGAAGAGAGTTGATATGTTGTATTAAGAGAGTTTAAACGGTATTAAGAAAATCTATATGGTATTAGAACGAATTCGATGTTTATTGTGTCCTTACATTTTCATAATATAATATAGTTCAGCCATCATTATGAAAAGGGAGATTATTGAACTAAGTAAATGCCATCTAGGTTTTGATGATGACAAAATAATCTTGTTACAAACCAAGGGAATTCTATCTAGGTTTTGATAATGACAAAACAATCTTGTTACTACTAAGGTTATTATGTTTCATAATTTTAAAAGATATATTTGAAGAAAAAAAGTGTTTAAAAAATGGCTTATGAAAACCAAAAGCAAAAGGACTTAATATTAAGAAAAAAAAAAGAAAGTTATATAGGATATATCTTATAATTTTTGTTCTAATCTTTTCTTGGCCATCTCAAGGTGTTTAATGGACTCAAATCATACATGATGCATTTATGTTTAATGCTTATGCATATAGGTTGCATAATAACAAAATTGAGTGGAGAATATTTTTAATGATCCTTTTAATATACTAAAACCTTTTAAAGAACTAATTTGAAGTGTATGTGTGTTAAATTTTGTGAAAAAGAAGTGTTTGAATATGTTATGATATTTTTTAAGGTTAATTGGATGTGTTTAGAATGTGTGAAATTTGTGAAAAACTAGTTTCTATATGAAATGATTGATCAATAGAAGTCATCTAGTGTATTAGAGTGGTCGATCATTATGCTTATTTCATAGGGATTGATTGACTAGTGGGTTAGATTAGTTGAATAGTAGTGCACGACATCAGCTTCTGACAACTATTTTCAATATTAAAAAATGACATAAATGAATTTTAATGCAATCCAACGATTATAAACATATATAGGATTTTCACTTATATATTTGTATTGGAGTATGTGTATACATCAAGAAGTTTGCAATTGAGTCATAAGTGATTTGAGAAGTAATTGACTTATTTTTTTAGTTTTTTTTAGTGGTTGTCTATGAAGGTTATTACATTCATCAATTGGTGTAGTTGTGAGCCCCTTAAACACTTTGAATTTGTCAAGTAAGAATTTTTTTAGGTGGTGTAGTTGTGAAATCAAAATTGTAAGGATCACTCTTATCCTATTGAAAAAGAGAGTAAATGTATAAGAGTTGGTCTTCACCTATTGAAGAAGATGTTATTAGTGAATTTTCTAAATAAGAATTTGGAGTGGACATTGGTGAAGATTGTGCAATGAATTACTATAAAAATTAGTTTATACTTCTCTTTTCTTTCCGCTTTACTTTTCAAATTTATTTTATTTCAATTCATATTTTTATTTTTTATTTTTTATTTTTCAATCCATATTATTATATTATTTATTATTTTATTTTATAATTCAACATTTCATTAATAAGATAATTTAAATTAAGTGTAAAGACTTAGAAAAAGTTTTAATTACTTAATTCACTCCTTCTCTTAAGTGTCATATAGGGACTAACATATACTATTCAATCTCCTATTCATATTTGCTACCCATTTTAGCCTACCGATCATGTAATGATTTAAGACAAATAGCACAAGTGGTCTTGCATTTGTCTCCAAATTTATTAAAAATAAGGATTTTAAAAATCTTTTTATATCACTAAAGAGAAAGTTTTGGTGAACAGACATGAACAACTTTTTGGTGAACGGAAATGAACTTCTATCATATCTTTAATTGTACATTGAAATATAATTCCTAAGGACCTACTTGAATTAAGAACTTTATTTAGGATAACATCCATGTAAAAAGATGATGAGTTTCTAAAGATGATGAGTTTTAAAGCAACTCTAATTCTCCAACATTTGAATTTTAATGCAATTCGTCCCCTTAATTGGATAAAGTTAAAGAGATTACATTTTTATCCATGAAGAACTATAGGGTCCTTATTAGATTAATACTATTTGAATGGGTGTTCCCCTCGCAAGATTTCCCTGTATTAAATTCATTTATGTTAAGTTCATCCTTATTTAGATTTATGCTTACTAGGTATCAATACTAGGCTCCTCCCAAAAAAATTAACCCCTCTAAAATTTATCTCTGTTAGGTTATCTCTGCCTCTTTCAATAGGTTTTTTATATGCACATATAAGTGATCCTACTTTTAATTTGCATATGTTGAGCTTGTATATGTCAAGTAGTTGCGTGCTTAGCCTACATCATTTAAGCTTGTATATGTTGAGACTACATGTTTTAACTTTACATATGCCAAGTTTACATATATGGAACCCACATATGCCTAACCTACACATATTATGCTTATACATTTTGAGCCTGCATGTGATGAGTTTACATGTTTTAAGACTACATATGTTGAGATTACTTATGCTGAGACTATATATACTGAGCCTATATATGTGGAACTTATATAGACTAAGTGTTGAACCAAGGGAGGTTCCAATCTTAGTTTTGATGATAACAAAACATGCTTAATCACTAATGATTTGAGTTTATGATGTTAATCTTAAAGTTAGGTATGTTTCAAGAAGGATCCGTTATGGAAAGCTTGGAGTTGGAAAGTCAAAATTGAAGTTAATGGTAATTCAAGTGAATTGGAAGTTCCAAGAGCCTAGATTGTGGTTGCCAATGGTTTTAAGAAGAAAATACGCTCTATTTACAAGAAAACTCAGATCAAATTCTTTACCTCACTAAAGTCGCTTCAAAACATTGTGGTTGCCAATGGTTTTAAGAAGAAAATAGAAGAAGTTTGGAGGAGGGGGTTATCGATAGTGCTAGGAGGAGGAAGAAGAAGTTACAAAAATTTCAAACCTAATTTTTTTTTAATTTAATCTAAATTGGGTTGAATCTTATGATTGGGTTAGGTTACACATTGAGTTGAGTTTAGAGTTTTAAAGTATAGGCTTTATAGTAATGCAATATGATATTTTAGAAGAAGAAACACCACAATTGATCGTGATTCTCTAGTGGAACCAAAATCTGATAACTTGCAGGGTTTGTAACCGGCTGCACATTCAACAGAGATTCAATTATTGTAACATAATTTTATAGTGGTAACAAAGATCTAGAAACTAAAAGAAATAGACTAGAGATCTCTTGAGATGACACGTGATGACTATATACTTTGTATAAGAACTCAAGCTTTCGTTTCTAATTCTATGGATCCAATGTCGGGTGGGTTGGAAATTACCATTGTTAAGTCTAGGCCTCGCAAACCTTACTATGATTATTATTATCATGGCTTTAGGCATGTACCTAATGTGAGTTTTGTCATCCAGCTATATAATATTTGTTTAATACTTATGCCTCGTTTCTATATTAAAAAAATGCCACCTAGATTTTGTATATTACCTATTAATGAAATAAATAAAACAAAGAAGAAGTTTGGTTGCATGGTATATGGGTTGTTTGGCTTAAGTGATAAGAAATCTTAGGAAAAGTTCGGTTGGGTGTTTATTTTTTAGTTTTGATTTTTTATTTTTTAAAATATAAAATTAAAAAAAACTGTATAGAAATTCTAAAAAAATAACATACTAATAATACAAAAACTAAAAAAATACTCAAATTTTGATTAAAATATATAATAAAAATAAAAAACTGAACTAAACAAACTATTAGTTAATTTTTGCTTTCAACTTCGCATGAGTTAAAATATTTATGAAATATTTTACAACTACTTGTACAAATTGCATCACCTTTGACATTAGAGTGATATTTGCCGTAAAGATCAGCACTCGCGAACAAGAAGCTGAGGTTAGATGAAGAAAGAAGCAACACTAGAAATAAGCAACACAAATAGGGTCCATGATCCCAAAACAGTGGCCACCAATTTCTGCCCTGGAATGGTTTCAATTTACGGATTCACCTCCAACAGATGGACTCCGTCGCTTTTGCCCAGTTAAAAAGACTTCCAGTTTTAGTCGCTTGTCTACCGGACTGCACCGGCTTGGATTTCCACTCCATTTTTTGTTTCTTTTTCTTTTTTTAAAAATAATATAATATAATATAATCATCCCAAGAAAACCAGTCAGTATCATAGTTCTTCTCCTCCTCCTCCTATTTATCTCCCCTACATTGTTCTTAACAAAATAATAGTACTTAATTTACTCATATGGGCTGTAGATCATAAGCTGGGCTTAGGTTAATTGGATTAAAAATGTAGGTCCCACGCTACAGCTTTTTGGCCCCTGGAAACCGTACGTTAAATCTTCGCGGGGGAACTCCAACACAAGGCGAAGAACAAGCAAAGCCCCACCACCGCCAATAGCCGGACCACCCGCACCACAAGCTCGGACCTTCCGTTTCTTTTCAAAACTTCCTTGTTCTTTTACTTTACAGGTCCTTTTCTTATTCTCCTTTTTCTCGTCAAAACCGTTACGCAACAACTAGTTCTAATAAAAACGTTCAAATGAACGCCGGTCATCTACACCTTAAACCGCCACAAGCCACTGAAATCCTGTTATTTCGACAAAATCCCATCCAAACTCACCACTTTCCTCTCCATTACAAACGACGTCGCATCAAACCTGCGGCGAGAAACCTCGCGCTTCGATGCAACTTACTTGACCCTTTCCAGAACTTCCTCTCGCAATTCACCTCTCCAACCGTTCTTGAGTTTCTCGCTCCGGTCCTGGGGCTCATCTCCGGTTTATCGCTGTACCTCTCACGGTTGAAGTGCGATAAACGATCGGAGAGATTTTTCGACGTCGGCGAGTGGATTCTATTCACCAGTCCCACTCCGTTTAACCGTTTCGTGATGCTGCGATGTCCTTCGATATCGTTCGAAGGAAGCGAGTTTTTGGAGGACGTAAACGAGAAGTTGGTTGAAGAGGAGAGACACTTTGTGAGTCTAAACAGCGGCAGGATTCAGGTGAAGAGTGAGGAAAGTAGAAATGGTGGATTGACGAAGAAATTGAACTATCAGAGAGTGTGTGTTAGTAGGCAGGATGGTGGCGTCATTTCGATTGATTGG
>JAOXYD010046109.1:0-13521 GCA_028565735.1 Pinacopodium congolense | reverse complement strand
ATAAACAATAGCTTAAGTGTAGAGGAATTGATAGGGATATTTTATATAAGTTTTTAGGCCATATTTAATTGTGTTTTTACTCCTATTAATATGTAAATTTATCTTATTTATAAGTTATTTTAATTAAATTGTAGGTTCACTTTAATTCAAGGAGTTAAGTGTAAAAAAGATGAATTTTAGTATATTTTGGTAGAAGACCAATGGCAACCTATAACGGTGCCATTGTGGTTCATATGTACATTTTTATGAGCAAAATTAAAGATCGAATAACAATAGCGGTCCAAAATAGCACCATTATACCCCAAATCCAAAGGTTGTTATACTCCCAAATAACTTTAATTAAAGAAAGGGTAGATGGACAAAATCACCTATAGACGTGTTTATGGTTAAATCTCAAGGTATAAAAGGGAAGTTAAAACGAAGAGTGAGAGAGAGGTTAAGAGGTAAGGAGAGATGTGAGGAGATGTGAGAGTTAGGTTTTGGTTCTCCTTTAGTTTTAGGTTTTGTTTCTTACATTTTTTTTATATCAAGTTATTAAGTTAGGGTTGCTAAAAGTATTTGTTTAGTTTGGGTTACTTTAATTTAAGAGTTTTTGATACTTTTCCTTGTGTGTTTGCAGATGCATGAACACAAGGAGCACGAGATAGTCCAATAGGCTTACTAACGTAAGGATTCAAGGAACAAAGGTGATGATTTCATTTGATACGGTGACAGATCTGCAAGCACAACTTTCAACCCTTAGCGAGCAAGTAAGTAACTTACAAGGTACATCTTGCTCTTTTATTAGAATTGTTCAGTTTCGATGTGAATTATGCGGACAGAACAACTATGACACAAATGATTTCTTTTTTTATAGAGTCATCGGGATTTTATGCTTATAATTCAAGGAGACAAAACCATCCAAATGTTTTTTGGAATACCAACAATGCAGGTGACCAAGCAAGACCTCAAGGGCCTCTTGGATTTCAATAAAATGGCCTTGGCGCTTTGGAGAGTGAGATGGAGAAGATGATGGATGTGTTAGGCTCTAGTTAGCAAGCCAAGAGGAGAATTAGAAGTAGATGGAGGCCAAGTTCAATCAAATCACCAAGAACAATGCTTCCTCCATCCACAACTTAGAGGTACAAGTAAGTCAACTTGCTAATACTTTACTTTTTAGAAATACAAGTAAAGTACCAAGCAACACTGAAGCAAATCCAAGGAAACAAAGTCAGCACAGTCACAAAATAATTATTCAGTGGCTATACCAAGAGACATTCGGGAAGCAACTAGAGGAGGAGAGCGTCTCACACAAGAAAAACACATAGTCTTCCTCTCCAAGCCAAAACACAAGCATCAAGTTAGAAATTCAAACTTCAAGCTTCAAAAGTTCATCAAGTTCTATATTTTTTAATATTTATTTTATTTTTATTTTATTGTACTTTTATTTTATGATGTTTTACATTTTAGAGAATATAGACATTATTAAACTTATTTATATTGTGAGTGGCTAAGCTTGTTTAAGGATTTTGCTTGAATTATTTATGAACCTTTAATTGTTGATTTAATGTTATGAATTTGTTTTGTTTATTTCACTTAAACCCTATAACAAATCAAAAGAGTAAGTTAGGTAATCCATGTTAAAGGTACAATGAGAGTTGGCGTTTAATAGACCTATAGATAATAAGGTATTAATTTATCAGGAATAGATTTTAATAAATTGATATACTGCCTATAAGATAGCTTCATATGTAGTTGAATATTTAGGAAAGGCTTTGCATATTGAGAGATCCCAAAGTTAATCCTAATTTATTTAACTAGTGACATTAGTTGCACCTTGAGAGAGGGTAACTAAAATATTACGAAATCTTGGGCCAGATATAAATTAGATCAATTAAACAAAAGGGAAACAAATAGAGATAATAACAAGTCATATTCTTGAAGCTTCATTTTCTCTGAATTTTAGTTTACAGTGTTGGCGATTGGTTGTATTGCTTTTTTGCTTCCAATTTGTTTACATTTTACTTATTTATTTTTATTTTATTTGTTTAAATTGGTTTCTTGAACAAAGTTTGACCTAAATTAAGTGGTGACTAACTACAATTCTTGTGGGATCGATATCTACTTTTTACTACAAGTACGACCCATATACTTGCGATTTTGAGCATAAAACTAGTGGATTTGCTTTTACAATTAATCAATCAACAAGTTTTTTGTACCGTTGTCAGGGATTGTTTGTTTAGCATCTTGTTTAGTTTGGGTTACTTTGATTTAAGAGTTTTTTATACTTTTCCTTGTGTGTTTGTAGATACATGAACACAAGGAGCACGAGATGGTCCAACGAGCTTAATAACATAAGGATTCAAGGAACGAAAGATGATGATTCCATTTGACTCGGTGATAGCTCTTCAAGTATAACTTTCAACCCTTAGCGAGCAATTAAGTAACTTGCAAGGTACATCTTCCTCTTTTATTAGAACTGTGCAGTTTTGATGTGAATTATGTGGACAGGACAACTATGACACAAATGATTACTTTTTGATGGAGTCATATAGATTTGAACAAGTAAACTATATGAGAGCACAACTAAGAGGTAATAACCCTTATTTCAATGCTTATAATTCGAGGTGGAAAAACCACCCAATTTTTTTGTGCAATACTAATAATACAGGTGACCAAACAAGACCTCAATGGCCTCTTAGATTTCAACAAGATCGCCTTGGCGCTTTGGAGAGTAAGATAGAGAAGATGTGGATGTGTTGGGCTCTAAGTTAGCAAGCCAGGAGGAGAATCAGAAGCAGATGAAGGAGAATCAAAAGCGAATGGAGGCCAAGTTCGATCAAATCACTAAGAACAATGGTTCCTCCATCCACAACTTAGAGGTACAGGTAGGTTAACTTACTAATACTTTGTTTTCTAGAAATGCAGGTAGCCTACCAAGCAACACTGAAGCAAATCCAAGGAAGCAGAGTTAGCATATTCACAAAATAATTATTCAGCGGCCACACCAAGAGACATTCGAGAAGCAACCAGAGGAGGAGTGTGTCACAAAAAAAAAAAAACCACATATCCTTCCTCTCCAAGCCAAAACACAAGCAATAAGTTGGAATTTCAAACTTCAAGCTTCAAGAGTTCATCAAGTTCTATTTTTTTTCATTTTTATTTCATTTTATTTTATTATGTTTTACATTTTAGAAAATACAGACTTGATTGAACTTATTTATATTATGAGTGGCTAAGCTTGTTTTAGGACTTATTGTTTGAACTATTTGTGAATCTTTGGTTTTTGATTTAATGTTATGAATATTCGTCTTGTTTATTATGCTTAAACCCTACAACAAATTGAGAGAGTGAGTTGGCTAATCTATATTAAATGTACAACGAGAGTTGGCCTTTAATAGACCTATAGATAACAAGTTATTAATTTATTAGGAAGAGATTTCAATAAATTGATATACTGCCTATAGGATAGCTTCATATCTAGTTAAATATTTAAGAAAGGCTTTGCATGTCGACAAATCCCAAAGTTAATCCTAATTTATTTAACTAGTGACGTTTAGTTGCACCTTGAGAGAGGGTAGCTAAAATATTAGGAAATCCTTGTGGCGATTGGTTGTGTTGCTTACTTTTGCTTCCAATTAGTTTACATTTTACTTATTTATTTTTATTTTATTTGTTTCAATTGGTTTCTTTAACAAAGTTTAACTTAAATTGAGTGGTGACTAACTACAATCCTTGTGGGATCGATATCTACTTTTTACTACAAGTAGGACTCGTATACTTGCGGTTTTGAGCTTAAAACTAGTGGTTTTGGTTTTGCAATTAATCAATCAACAGCATTCAAGGTGGATTAGTGAGCAAGGATTAAAATTGGGTTCTAGCACATTCAATTGTATCTTTTAACTCTTTACTTCTTTTTTATATTAACTCTTTTCTTTTCATTAATAAAGTATGTGCTTCTTATTTTTATCTTTTTATTTATTAATGACTATATAGGTTTAATTTACATCAATTAGGGTTAGGGATATGTTAGCTTTGATGAAAACTAAGAGGAATGAGTGAATTAGTGTTTCAAAATTTCTAAACTAACCCCTTAAACTGATTTTACTGTAAATGTAATCCTGATACCATTTTTCAACTTAAATGATAAGTATGATAGTGCCAATTATCACAATATGAATATAAGCAAAGTATACAAGCAATAATTATAGAGAGTAAAGAGATAATTGACAAATCAAAATTTTATATTGATTAGTTAGAAAAACCTTAGCATACATCCACTCTCTAACTTTAAGTGGGAAATGTCATTAAAATCAATCTTCTTTAGGTGAAGATGAACCTTTATAAACCCAATCGTCTTTATAAAGGTGAAGAGGAACCTTGTACAAATCTTCCTTAAGATGAAAAAAAAACCTTTAAAATTAATCCCAATCCTAAAAATGTTAAAAGGCCCCTTTAACAAAATGAATTACATATTAAAAATTGTTTCACTTGAAAATCCAATATCTTAAAGGATAAAAAACTAATCAACATAAATGATATGAATGAAAACGTTCCTAAAAGCTTTGTAAATAAATCATAAACAAAATATTATTAGATTGAAAACACAAAAATCAAACTTTTACTCAAAAGCACTAAACACGAACCAAAAACTCAACAAAAACTCAATGAAAGCTTCTTGATTTCTCTTACGCTTAAAATAATCATAAAGCCTTATCAAGATTATTCCAAAACACTTAAAACATCCATTTATATTATTCCTAAGCTCAAAATACAATTAGAACATCTATTTATATTATTCCTATGCTCAAAATACCATTGTAAGATCAAATTAGATGTTACTTTAAATACAATAGCTGTTAGATTCCAAAAACTAATTGTTACAATGTCTAACAATGCACATAATGGTGCACCATAATGGTGTCATTCATCCATGCCATTGTAACACTGTACAAACATTGAAATATAATGGCACCATCCATACTGCCATTATAGGGTGCCATTTAATTAGTGGAAAAACAACATTATTACAACAGCATTGCTGAATTTACCTTTATAAGTCATTGAGTCATTGTAAAATTCTTCACAACTTAAACAAAATACTTCCAAACATCCAAATTTGACTCAACTAAGTTTAAAAAGTTACTAAAAGTGATTTTTGTAATCAAGAAGTTTCATTTGAAATTAAAAAAAAACTTAAAATGTCTTAATCCATGTAACTTTAAGCTCATTTTAAAACATTTTCAATTCAAACTCAATTCAACTAACTTCAAACAATTTAAAACCACTTTTTTACTTTTAAAACAAATCATACAAGTTTTAAATTGTCCTCTAAGTGATTTTAAATACCAAGATATTTCAATTTACTTGACTAATGAAAAATTTAAGCATTTATCAAAATTTTATGCAACATGAATACAACTTAAGCCCCTAAGGTTATTAAACCTTCAAGTAAAACTTATAAACAAACTTAGACTACCTAAATTAGAATCTTAAAGCTCCTAAGTTGTTTGATCTTATTTTGTGCCCAATTTGGTATTTAAGTTTAAACTTTTCGCTTTAAATTATCTTCAATTTATCCTTTAATGACCTTTTCTTTTAAGCCTTTCACCATAAAGCAAATCATTAGTGCTAAGCATATTTGTTATCATCGAAACCAAGATTAAACCTCCTTTGATTCAACAATCTCACCCCTTTTAAAGAAGAAAAAACATGTAATATTAGAGAGACAAAAACACATATAAAATAAAGATGTCAAACTAAATGCTCAATGCTCTTCTTAAATCCAAACACAATGTATTTTCATCATAAAATCCTCATTTCCCCTTAATTCATACATTAAAACAAGTTACACTCTCCTTAAATTTATACATCAATATATTAAGGAGTGGTAAAGCATGAAAGGGATTATAAACACTAATTATGAATCAAAATAACAATTCATAAGTAAAAATATCATTAAAAGCACAACAGATTAAATAATACATAAAATTCTCATTATTTTTTAAATTATAAAAAAGGTTGAAAATATACCAATTGTTAATGCCAATTGTTACCAAAAGATTATATGAAAAGTTAAACTTGATATCAATTGTTAATAAAATCAATTTTTATTAAAGAAATCAAACAAATGTAAAAAATAATACATTAATTTTACAAAATTTTCAAGGAGTCCTACAATCAATCATGCATAGTTCTCTCCTAATCATGTAAAACATATCTTCATTCATTGGTTTGGTGAAAATATTAGTCAATTGGTGTATTGTATGAAAAAATTTCATGTCAATGTTACATTTTGCACATGATGTTTAATGAAATGAAACCTTATCTCTATGTGCTTGGTCTTATAATGTTGAATTGGATTCTTAGCTAGGCATATGTCACTAATGTTATTACACCTAATAAAGATCTTATTTAGCTCTAAGCTGTAATCTCTAAGTTGCTACCTAAACCAAAGTACTTGTATAACAACTATCAACCATTATATATTCTGCTTTCATAATTGACAAAGTTACCAAAATTTTCTTTTTACTAAACTATAAAGCTAAAACAATTGCTAAAAATTGACAAATGTCGAATATTAAGTATGCCTATAACTGCTAGAAGATGTGATTCCCTAGGACTAGATTAGAACCTAGTACATAAATATAAACTAAACATAATATCATATCTACTTAAGGTAAGGTAAAGTAAACTACCTATCATACTTCTATATAGCTTAGCATCTTTGGGTTTACCTTCTTCATCCTTGTTTAACTTAGTTGTAATGCTCATAAGTGTTCTACTGTTTATTCTATTGCAAGTATACAGGTCATATCTTGTAGTATACTAATATTATTCCCACGAGAATTATGATTAATCACCTAACAACTTGAATTACACTTTATTTAAGGCAAAAACTAGAACAAATGTAATTGAATGTAAACTAAAATAAAATAAATTAAGCAATTAAGAATATAATAGTGAAATTTGAGATAAATCAATGATAAAAACTTAGGAATTACTTGTATCGTTATTTTACCTACCCCTTACCTTATTGATTCAATTATGCTTGACCCTAGATATACTACGGTTTTAATTACTCTCTCTAGATATCTAATCAATTTTCCTTAAATGAAATAAATAGGAATTGAATTGTAGTCTCTTGATCTTTAAAAAATATTCCTAAATATCTAACTAGATTTGAAGCAATCTTATGGGTAACTAATAAATAATTAAGATATCTCTTGAATTACCTATTGACTGGATGTTTATAGGTCTATTATATTACCAACTCTCATTGGGCAATCTAACATGAATGTTTAAATCCAATCTATCGATTCAAATTAAGGAAAATGAAAAATAAACATAAAAAACACATATGAATTGAATCAATAAGATAAGTGTTTAACAAAATAATTTAAGAGTAGTTCCTAAAAGAAATTTAGTTATCCATGATGTAAATTAAATCCCCAATATTCAGATTCAATATAAAAAAAGGAAAGAAAGAAAAGAGATAAGAAAAAAAATGTGTAGCTTAATAATCTTTCTCTTCTAACCCTCCTACAAAAAATTTGGAAAATTGAGTTGATCTTGATGTTTCCCTTGTTTAATCTTTGATTTCTCTTGTTGGTAGCCCCAAAGTTGTTTTACTTGTCTTAAAATACCTTCTAACTCACCTAAGGTGGCTCCTAAGGTTTTCTAGATCATCTTAAGTTCTAGATGGCTTAAAAATCTTGAAAATGCATTAATTCCCATGTCTAGGTTGCATTTCAGCTCTATCACAATAATGACAGAGAGTTGCCCTTCACCCTATTCCAGCTTTCTTTAGCTTTTTTAACTTTCAACTCTTCTTGTTCTTTTCAGTATAACTTCTTTGTTACTAGTTCTTTGGCCTTAAAATTTTGTGTGGAACTCACTAACATGATTTTCATGCTCTCCAAATTGATTCCAAAAAAATTATAATTCCAAAAGTGCATCTAAGCACCCAAGTCCCCTATAGTTGAGTTTCCACTTTTTTTAACTTCTTTTTCTCTTCTCTTAATGCAATATTCATGACATGTTCTAGTGTCTTGATATTTAATGTGAAGCTTCCTAACTTAATGATCTTGTGTATTAAAGTTATTCCACATCTCTTCTAACTCCAAAAGTGTACCAAAATTCTCACCAAAGTCTTATAAAACATGAACAATCATCTAAAGCAACTTAAGCAACATGTTATTTAGGAATCAACTAGATATACACCCGAGTCACATGGAATTTTTGCTTAAATCTAAGATAATGATCTTCAAAGAATACCTAAAAGATGTATAATTAAGGTGCTATCATGTTCTTAATGGCTTTGCTTAGACTATTACAAATAGTATGAGTAGCTCTTTAGTATACTTGGCCTGATTTATGAAAATTGCACCCTTGGTTTGCTTCATTTACAAGCGAAAGAGAAATTGACTCTCCTACCATGCTTGTTTCAAATTCTTTACTTAGACATTTAGATAACTCCTTATATAAACTTTCATTAATAGCACTAAAGATGATATCATCAACATAAATTTGAATAATTAAAATATTTTCATTATGCTTCTTAATTAAAAGGATTATATCTAATTTTCATTTTTAAAAATTATTTTTCAAAATAAATGCACCTAATCTTTGGTATCAAACTCTAAGAGCTTGTTTTAAATCATATAAATCTTTTGAAAATTTGTAAACATGGTTTGATACATCATGTTTTTGAAAAACAGGGGGTTAGTCTACATAAAATTCTTCTTAAATAAAACCATTTAAGAATGAACTCTTCACATCCATTTGAAAGATTGTAAATCCCATGTAAGATGTAAATGTAAATAAAAGACTAATAGTTTCTAATCTAGCTACATTTGAAAAGGTCTCTTCATTTCTTCCTCTTAGTTATAACCTTTAGCTACTAACCTAGCCTTGTTTCTCATAATATTATCTCACTCATCAAGCTTATTCATAAATAACCATTTAATGCCTATAATTTGATAATTTTTAGTCCTAGGTACTAAGAATCAAACTTCATTCCTCTCAGATTAGTTCAATTCCTCATTCATTGTAAGTTTACTCAACTTCCAACACAAAGTGCTTCGTCAATATGCTTAGGTTCTATATAATAAATATAATCAATATGAGATAAGTCTCTAAAAATAGATCTAGCAATAATAACTCTTTACACATCACTTATAGTTTTGTTTAAAGGATTTTTTCTTATATATTCAATCTCTAGGAAATTCCTCAATTTTCTTGTTTTCTTATCACCTTCACTTAGTTCAATAATGGGTTCACTAGGTGCATATCAAATGTCTTGATTATCCTCTTTTTCTTCTCTTAAACCTAGTTTCTTCAAGTGTTTTGGTAAAACTATATCAATATCTCTTATGTTCTTCTTCACATCAAGTGTGTTAGATTCATCAAGTACAGCGTGGCTTGATTCTTCAATCATTAAAGTTCTCTTGCTAAATACCATATATGCCTTAATAGTTAATGAATAACCTAAAAAAACTTCATCCATTTTTTAATCAAATTTACCTAGATTATCCTTAGTGTTCAAAACGTAACATTTACATCCAAACACTTTAAAATAGCTAATGTTTGGTCTTTTTCCTTTCTAAAATTCATAAAGGGTTTTATCTATAGTTAGGTTTATGTAAACTCTATTGGATATATGGAAAGCACAGGCTAAGACTTTTGCCTAAAAATACTTAAGAAGATCATATTCATTTATCATTGTCCTAACTATTTCTTATAAGGTTATATTTTTCCTCTCAATAGTACATTTTGTTAAGAGGTTCTAGGTATAGAGAAGTTATGTAAAATATCATTCTAACCACAAAAAGTTTCAAACAAATCATTTTCAAATTCTACACCATGATCACACTTATTGATGCAATTGTAATGCCTTTCTCATTTTTATTATTTTAGTAAAGTTCACAAAAGATTTAAAACATTCATTTTTACTAGCTAGAAACAACACCTATGTAAACCTACTAAATTCATCAACAATAACAAATGCAATGTTTTCCCACCTAAATTACCAAATTTTGTGGGACCAAACAAATCCATATGCGATAATTCTAAAGGTCTAGTAGATTTTATTGATTTCTTCCTATTAAATTAACTTTTCTTTCTTTCTTATATGGTAAGCTCTATACACTTTGTCCTTCTCAAATTTCACTTTTAGTAGTCCATTCAATAATTGATTTTTATTTCGATTGAAGATATGCTCCATACTTGCATGTCCTAGTCTCCCATACCACATCTAAGCATCTTTACTCTTATAAATAAAACACTTCACATCATGGTTAAAGAGGTCATTAAGATCAATTATATAAATGCTACCTTATCTTTTGCCAATACAATGCTATTGTTTTATACCCTAGAAATAAAGCATGATTTTCCTTCAAAAGTCACTTTAGAATCTTTATACAAACTTAGCTCACACTTAACAAGGTATTCATTAAATCATTATCCAAAAGCATATTTTTAATCATAGTTTTATTACTTTTCCAACATTTCTAATGCCAATAATCTTACCCTTAGCATTGTCTCTAAATGTCACATATATACTATTTATGCTCTTAAGTGAAATGAATTGTGATTCGTCATCCATAATGTGCATAAAGTATCTACTATCTACATACTATTTTCTCCTTTTAAATCCTTACAAAATAGATAATTCATTTTACTTTAGGTACCCATACTACGTTGGGTCCTTTAGGGTTAGTAAACTCTTTAACGCTTAAGCCGATTAGTGATTTGTCAAACCAGTTTTGTTTATCAAAACAAAATTTTTCTACATGCCCAAAACATCCACAAAAATGGCATATCATAGGAAGATCATAAAAATGAGAATATGTCCTCAAGTTATTATACTTGTATGCACTTTGCGTTCTCCTATCCCTAAATATTATTCTTTGATGATAATGAGGCTTAAAATATGAATCAAACATGTTTGTAGTTATATGCATATGTATATCAAGAGCATGGTAATGAGATATACCATATTGTCTCATATAAGGTAGAAATGCATCATATTATTTTTTTACATTTCTATAGAAGTTATGCCTATTTTTGTTTACACAAATTTCCTTCCTATATTTTTTGTTTAAATCTATATATGAAGATATGATGATTTTCTTGCATTAGGATTTAGACAATGATGCAATATGATTAAATAATGACCTAGAAGTGTACTCTTAATCTAATCTCTAATATAGCGTTAATATAAGTGCTCCCTTAAATGAATTCTGATATATACCTATCATTGAAAGCCTTTTGGGCTCCAAGTTTGTTTTCCAATTTCTCATTGCCCTTTGTGAATTTAACTAATGGTTTCTTAAGGGTAATATCTCTTTCTTGAATTACTCATTCTCATTCATCAACTTCTTCATATCATCATTTAAAGCAACATTCATACTCCTATATTTTACCTTTTCATGAATTTTCTTCTTTAACTAATCATTCTCTATCATACATTCATTTAAAAACTTCAACATTTTCTTTTATTTGAAAGATATTTTTTGCTTTTCAAGGACATCACTATAAAACATTTTACCCATTCATTAAATGTTAAGTTCATTATTCACTTCATCATCATCATCATCATCATTATAAGTATGTGAACAAGAAGGTACCTCATTCTTCAAAGCCATCAAGCACATGTTGGATATTTCATTTTTAGGGCACTTACCTCCTAAATCACTAATATCATCCCATATTGTAACCTTGAATGCCTTTTTCTTCTTACTCTCCCTCTTCTCCCTCTTGTTACTTCTTTCATTCTTCTCATTCTTCTTAACAACGGGACATTAAGACTTCATGTGTCCTAGTTTCCTACATTTAAAACAAATGATGATAAAGAATTTTTTTTTTCTAAATTCATTTTTACCTTGCTTTCTCTCTTGTTTTCCTAGCCCTTCTTCTAGAACTTTCTTGAATTTTCCTGTAAGGAGGGTAATACCTTCATCTTCACTTTCAATTGATGAAGTCTCCTATTAGGGGTCAATTTAATTGAGTTTTAATGATTAATTTGTTTAATTATGATCACTGATTCAGTGCTTAATTGTTAAATTTATGTGTTATTATGTTTAATTTGCAGGATGGAGTTTAAAGATAGAGATTGGAGCAAAAACTAGAAGAATTCACCCCATTTTAGTCCATAAACAACACCCTTCCAAGGTCAGGTTTAAGGAAAAACAGGGTGTCGTTTAAGGAACCAGAATTTGAGCATTAATGATGGGCTATTAGGGTGCTGTTATAGTTTAGTAGGGTGTCGTTGAATGCATCAGTCAACAATATCCACTCCAAATCTCCAAGATTGAAGCTGTGGCATGTCTTTAATAAATTCTCTTGTCTATTAGCACCAAGTGGGGGTCTGGAGGTCCTGTAAAAAGTCAATAATACAAAAGAAACATGGGATTAAGAAGCAGAAAACAAATCTAAAACGAGAGAGAGACACTTTTACTTCTCTCTTGATTTATTCTTAGATCATTTAGGCTTCAAAAACTTTGTTTAAGTTTTAGATGTTGTTTTTTGAGTTTTTAAACATCGGAGCTTATTGTTAAGACTTATATCTGAGCCTAGGAATCATTTAAGGGGGTTTCTAAACACAGATTATTACATATTTTGTTTCATTTTTCAGATTAATCAAAGTACTTATGCTTATGCTTATAACCTTATATGTTATTTGATTTTTTTGCAAGTTTGAATCGATTCAGAGGCTATGCTGTATTCCAGATCAAGTTAGGAGTTACAAGACTTGTCCAAAAGTCTTTAAAACCTATTTTGTACACTCTAAACTTATTATTTTAGCCTGTTTTTATAGATCAATCAAGATATATTGTATAAGTTGTATGTTTTGCATGTTTTGATCAAGATGTGTGGCTAAATCATTTTTATTGCTAAGGATTGATGATTGTATGATTTAAGAGAGCTTAAATACATGTTAAAAGGTCTAGATTTTATTTATTAAAGGATTAAACGAATTGATTTTGAGTTGGCCACTTAAGATTAGTGTTTAAGACAAGTTAAGCTTAAGAAATCATCTTAAATTGTTAGAAAATCAATAGGCAACACAAATTAATCCTTGCATACCAAACTTGGATTTTTGTGAAATTTAGAGATCTGAGATTAATTTTCCAGAACTAACCTTCTTGAAATTAAAGCCCATTTACTTGATTTAAAGCATAACCAAACTTTAAACAAGAAAAAGCAAAGTCTTAACCATAACTTTGTTTTGATTTTGTGAAGGAACTTTAATCAGCCCTTAAATGTGTTTAAAGCTCAATTAAATCATTAATCACCTAATCCTAATCTAATTTACCCATTTGGTAATTTTTAGAATTTTTCAGCAGCTATTAAAAATCATTTTTGAAATGTTTAGGCCAAGTTAGACTATTTTAGCAATTTTTAGGTTTTTATTCAATTTTATTGTAATCCAATCAACTTAGTAATTAAGCCATTTTTCTTCGTGGGATCGACGTCTGAAGTCTTAAATTTACTCCAGTATATTACTTTTGTGATAGATGCACTTACCTTAATTACGTT
>JAOXYD010046099.1:0-13521 GCA_028565735.1 Pinacopodium congolense | reverse complement strand
GTAACAATAGGCTAATTGAATTTGTCGGTGAACTTAATCAACTTAGCCTAGAATTCTAATTCTCTAAGTTATGCAATTCAAACTTGTGAGATTGTGCCTTAGGCTAGTTGTTCTCTAGTTCTTAATTCTATCGCGTTTCTAAATCTAGAGAGCTTATTCTAGGTTGCCTCGTGATTAGGGATAGGTTTTCTATCGTATAGGACATATCTAAAAATGGCGGAACGGATTGAGAGCCTGTTTGAACCTATAGGCTAGCATCTTACACCAATCACAAGTTATCTAATTCGAGGATTGATTATAAGTCTATAGTTCCTGATATATCTTCCACCCAGCTTTCGTATTTCTTGTTTGTATCTTCTTTGTTAGTGTTTGTTTCATCAATTATCTTTAGTATTTAGTTTTGATATCTTTGCTTCTAATGATTTTTTTTTCTTTTTAGCAACATTAGAGATAGCAATTCACTCTAACTCTTTGTGGGATTGACCCTGATTTGCCCTACTTATTTAGTTAGGTAGGTTAGGTAATTTTATTATTTGGTAGCTTACGACAAGCTCACCAAATTTTTGTTTCTTTTTTTTTATCATGGCTTATTTGATCATTGCTTTTCTAAATTGTGGCTGTGGATATATGGTAGGATTGATTCATTTTTCATAATCCTAAGTTGATATAGAAAGTCGAATAGATTTTCATGTCAATTTGGAATAGAACTTAATACATATGAACGATGAGTTTGATTATGTGAGTGAATTTGGAAGTCTATGCAATTGATTATGAATATTGAGGATCAATGACATTTGGTTTAGGTCATGACTTTGGAAAATAGATGCTTAATGATCATTATGATGTTTCATATGTAGAATGATTTTTGATTCGCGAGGAAAAATAAAGAGAAAAGTAAAGAGAAAAGAAAAGAAAAAATGAGAAAAATAAAAATAATGAGAGAATAGAAAAAAATTATAAAAAATGAGAGAGAGAGCTAGTTGAGCAAATTTTCATTTCGCTGGCTTCATACCTCACCGAGTTGAAGTCCATGAGTGGTGTAGTAACAAGTTGATGTAAGGTGGCTTGAATAAGTAGCCGAGGGTGTTCATGAAAAGGTGTTCACTTTCGCATATACAAGACCAAATAATCTCCTAACTAAGCAAATTCTCAGTTATCCTCGAGTGCATTTGAGCTTATTTGTGTTCAGTAAATATATGAGAAGGGTTGTTGTGAATTAGGTTGAAGTTTGAAAAAGGAAGGATGTTAACCAAGTAGACTTGTGATTCAATGTGAATGACTGGTTGCATAGTATTTTGAAGGATCTTTCATGATTGAATGACTGACTTAATTATCTGAACTTAATGATCCATTTATGAAAAGTTTGCATGAATATCTCAGTTCATTTCTTAACATTTTTAGTTTCTTGGTTAACCTTTAGGCATCCTTATAAGGTTTTCATTGGATTGCCTAAGTGAGTTGCTTGAAGAAAAACAACAATTTAAGTGTGGGGGTATTGTTGATGGGTTAATTCTATTGATTTTGATAGCATATTTTACTTTTTTTTTTGCCATTTGATGTATTAAAAGCATCAATTTTGAGTTATTATTATTGATTTCAGGAACATATGGTGTTTGGATCAAATTTTAGGAGTTTAGAGTTATTTTGGAGAAAAGAAAGGCAAAAAGATCAATTCTTCAGAGCATCAATGGCACCCTGCTAGTCTGTCGTTGATGGATGATCAACCGCTGTTGATGGTTGAAATCAGCTCCATCAACTGCACCTTGTCAATCCACTGTTGAAGGCACTGTACGCAATGTTTTACTTATTTTTAGAGCCAAATCACATCTAAATGATGGCGAATCACGCCAAAAACGCTAAGCAACCTGCCTACAAGTATAAAAGGGCCTAAAAAAACAAAGAAAGGGTAGAGATTCAACATATTAAAGGAGATAACCATCTAGGGTTTTAAACCTTCATTTTTCATTTTCTAGTTCGATTTTTCTTGTATATTTTCTGTTCTTTGGATTAATTTAAACATTTGCTGTTGGATTAAAGTCCCAAGAGCTTGCAATTGGGTCCAACAAGTGGATTTCAACTGATTTTGATCAATTCTTGGTTGTATTTCCTTCTCTTTTCTCCTATTTTGTACAAACTCTTGATGTTATCAATGAATGTGTGTTTTATGTTAATATTCTGGATTTTATTGATGAATATATGTGCTTAATTTGATTGGTTAGGGTTATGATTGAATGGGTTTTGTATGTTTAGAGGATTTTTGCCTAATTAAAGTGCTTAGTATTTAATCTTGCGGGATTGGCCCTCTTAGTGAGATTTTTAGATGAATAGAAGACCTTGACCATAGGCTTTAATTACTGGAATATTATTTAGGTAACGTAATTGAAATTAGGTGTGGACCAAGCCCTAGACTCTTTTGTGAGGGTCCCTAAAATTAATGAACTTAATTCTAGGTGTCTTGATATTAATGCATTCTATTCTAATTTTTCTGTTGGACCAAGATAGATGAGTTAAGTCCAGGAGAGTAAAGATGTTTCCATGACCATTGGTTGTGTCTAATGTATGCCTTAAATCTTTCTATTGAAATGTGTTTCTAGTTTTTTAAGTCCATTGCAATCCGAGCCCTAGCCAAATTATCAATTACTAGACTCCTTTCCTTTTGCTTATGTTTAGATTTAACCTTGTTTGTTTTAGTCTTTGTTTGTTTCTTATTTATTCCTATTAATAAATCGGCTTGGAGTTGTCTAGATTATCTTACATTAATTAAGCTAATGTTACGCTCAGATTTCTAGGGATACGAAATTTAGGTTTACTCCGTTTTATACTACTTGTTGACAAGGTGTGCTTGCCTTTAGTTGGTCTTTGATTAAATTGATTAAGCCCCACACATCGAATATTTTCAAATCCATGATGTTTGAAAGGGGCATATGATCCCTCTTATAAAAATTTCCCACTCTATGTCACCTATTATAGTGCAACACAAAATCTCAAGCATCCTTGAACAAGTTTGGCCAATAAAATTCGTACTAAAAAATATGAACAACCATCTTCTTTGTTCCATAGTGTCCTGCATAAAGGGAATTATGACATTGACTCAAAACTTCAGGCATTTCATCTTCAAGAACACACATGTAAATTAAACTAAAGTATTTTTAGGATTTGTTTTTTAAATTATTTGGGACCCTTTGGTTATTAATTTAATTTTCATAAATATTTGTGTTGTTTATTGTGTGTAAACCCTACAACAAATTGAGAGAGTGAGTTGGGTAATTTGTGTTAGATGTACAATGAGAGTTGGCATTTAATAGACCTATAGACAACAAGGTATTGATTTATTAGGAAGAGATTTCGATAAATTAATATACTGCCTATAGGATAGCTTTATATCTAGTTAAATGTTTAGGAAAGGTTTTGCACGTCGAGAGATCCCAAAGTTAATCCTAAATTTATTTAGCTAGTGACATTTAGTTACACCTTGAAAGAGGGTAGCTAAAATATTAGAAAGTCTTGGGCCAAATATAAATTAGATCAATTAACTAGAGGGAAACAAATAAATATAACAACAAATCATATGCTTACATCTTGTTTTTCTCCGAATTTTCGTTTGTTATGTTTGCGATTAGTTGTTTTCTTGCTGTTGCTTCCAAATTTGTTAGCATCTCATTTATTTATTTCTTTTTATTTAATTAGTTTAAATCGATTTCTTGAACAAAGTAAAAACCAAATTAATAAGATGTCTAGATACAATCCTCGTGGGATCGATATCCGCTATTTACTACAAGTACGACCCATATACTTGTGGTTCTTAGTGTAAAACTAGTTGTTTATTTTACGAATTTTCAACAAGTTTTTAGCATCATTGCTGGGGATTGTTTAGTTTGGTTGACTTTTATTTGAGTGTTTTTTATACTTTTCCTTGTGATTTGTAGGTGCATGAACACAAGGAGCACGCGAAGGTCCACCGAATTCAGTAACGAAGAGTTGTCAAATATAACAAGGCACGAACGAGAGTTGACGAGAGCGAAGCACCAGGAGAATTTACAAAGAAATATGACGAAAGAAGGAGAGCAAGGAGGAGCTGAGAGAACTTTGATGGATTTCATTCGGTCAGGGTTCAGTCCTCAAGGAGTTGCAAGGCCTACTGTTCAAGCCAATAATTTTGAGATCAAGCTTGCACTCCTAAATATACTTTAGAGTAGTGTTTAGTTTTATGGGTTGTCACATGAAGATCCCAATGCCCACCTGGCTAACTTTTTGAAAATCTGTGATACATTCAGGTTCAATGGGATGTCTAACGATGCTATGAGGCTCAGATTGTTTCCATTCACTCTGAGAGATCGAGCAAAGGCATGGTATAACTCACTTAGATCTGGTCAGATCACCACTTGAGCGCAGCTAGCCCAATCATTCCCGGCAAAGTACTTACCTTTGACTAAGATGACCAGGATCATCAAGGAGATCACAAATTTTCAATAGAGTGATGGGGAATCATTGTGTGAAACTTGGGAGTGATTTAAAGAGTTGCAAAGAAGCTGCCCACACCACAACCTTCTGAAGGAGTTCCTATTACAGACATTTTATAATGGTGTAAATTCGATTACATGAGGGACCATAGATGCAGTTGCTGGGGGATCATTGATGATAAAAACTATTGATGCTGCCCATGATCTTTTGGAGGAGTTGGCAAGCAACAATTGCATAGGGCCAATGAGCGGAGTAGCCAGGGTCAAAAGAGCATAAAGGAATGATACCAATTGACTCGGTGACAGCCTTATAAGCACAAATTACTGCACTCACCAAGCAATTTAGTAACATGCAAGGGGCATCTTCATATACAGTGAAGGCCATGAAACTTCTTTGTGAGCTTTGCGAACAAGACAACCATGACACTGCAGGATGCTTCTTGTTAGGAGTTGGTAACACTAAACAGGTAAATTTTGTGAGTCGACAGCAAAGAGGTAACAATCCATACTCTAACACTTACAATCCTAGGTGGAAAAACCACCCTAATTTCTCTTGGAGTACTAACAATGTAGGTGGCCCAGCAAGACCACAAGTGCCTCCTGGTTTTCAGTAGGATCGACTGGGATCTTTAAAGAGCAAAATGGACAAGTTAAAGGATTTCTTGGGGTCCAAACTGGCAAATTGAGAAGAGAACCAAAAGAGGATTTTTTTCGAGCCAAGAGGAAAGTCAAAAGAGGATGAAAGTGAGGTTTAATCAGATTGTCAAGAACCATGCTTCTTCTATCCACAACGTGGAGGTACAGGTAGGTCAATTTGCTAATGCTCTATCTTCTAAAAGAGCAGTTAGCCTACCAAGCAATACAGAGGCCAGTCCAAAGGAACAACTCAAGGTTATTACACTTCGAAGTGGCAAACGGTTAGAGGAGCCGAATATGAAAAAGGATAGTTAAGAGAAAGGGAAAGGCAAGGAGATAGAAGAAGAGAAGGAGGAAGAGCATGAAGAAAAAAGGCCATATGTACCATTACCACCCTACAAACCCAAGCTTCCATATCTGCAGAGGGCGAGGAAACATCAGGTAGACTCTCAGATCTCCAACTTTTTGGAGAAACTAAAGAAATTTTAGATTAATTTGTCATTGGTGGAAGCCTTGGAATGCATGCCCAAGTATACGAAATTTCTTAAGGACATACTCACACACAAATGCACTTGGGAAGATAATTAGACAGTGACCTAGACGTAAAGTTGTAGTTCGATCATTTCAAGCACAATTCCTTCTAAACTATAAGATCTAGGGAGTTTTACTATTACATGTGTTGTTGATGATTTTGAGTTTTTTAAATGCTTCTGTGATTTAGGTACAAACATTAACTTGATGCCTTTGTCTATTTTTAGGAAGTTGGGATTAGGAGAGGTTAAGCCAACATCCCTACTCATTCAGCTTACGGATCAATCGATCAAGAGGCCATTTGGAGTTGTAGAAGATGTATTGGTAAAAGTAGCAAGTTTATTGATAAGTATGTTTTCATACTATGTTTATAGGTTGTTTTTAGGTGTTTTAAGTATTGTTTATGTTTGTTAAATTTAGTTAGTATGAAATTTTGCATTCCTTTTCATTATCTTTTATGTGTTTAATTGTTTTTAGTAGTATTGAGTGTTTGAGGGAAAAATATGAACTTATTTGAAGGATGGGTTGATGTACTTTGATGTTTGAAATTGTAGATAATGAATGAGACCCGAAATCAGTATCAGTTTTCGTACTGCAACTTCGGTGATACATTAGATACACTTATAGAACTTGGATTGCAATGAAATTTTACAGGGAGCTAGAACAAATGTGAGGAGCCTACATATCAAATTTCAAGTCAAAAGGAGGTCTGTGGACAAAGATACACTGAAAATACCAAGCAAAGGTTAAAGCTGGAAAAAACTGATTTGGCAAGATGACATGGCAAAACGCATGGGGACGTGGTTTATAAGTTTTTGAGATTAAAAGGTCATGGGAATTAACCTAGCAGCAACAATTCTTACCCTAGGAGAGAAGAAAAGGGAGAACTCAATCTTGGAGAGTAGACTGAAGATTCAACAAGCGTTATCTCGATTTTCCTAAAAAGGAGGCTTCAATATACATCATTAGTTTTCTCTTTTCCTTTGCCTTCCTTTTCATGTTGAATCTGAATATTACTTGTTTGAATATGATTATGGATAGTTAAATCTAGTTTATGAATTGTTCTTGAATTGTTATCCAACTTTATTCTTATTGATTTAATGCATAGTTGTTTATGTTTATTGTTAAGTTTATAATCACTTCAAATCGAGAGATTGTTTTGATTTATTTAAGTTAGGGTGCGCAACGAGAGTTGATAACTTAATGGACTTGAAATTAATCGATTAATAAGTGGTTGAAGAGAGATCTTGACTATTTTATTAATTACTTATAGAATTGCTTCACATCTAGTTCAGTATTTAAGAAAGGTTTTGTAGATTGAGAGATTGCAAGGCTAATTTATCTTACTTCAATTAGGGATAATTAGTTACACCTTGAGAGAGGGTAATGAAACTTTAGGAAATCTTGGGTCAAATAAAATTAAATTGATAAGATAAAGGAGGATAAATAAGGATAGAACAACCCCTAAGTCTCCACTATTGAGTATCTTCTTTGTTTTACTTTCTTTTACGATTATTTCTATTCAAGTTTTGTTATTTTAAATTTAATTTTTAGTTTCAACAATCTTATTTTACTTAAACAAGGTGAAGTTCAAATCATTAGGTGTCTAAATTCAATTCTCGTGGGATCGATATCAATTATACTATAAGTTATGACCTGTAAAATTGCAATGTAGTTAAAACTATCAAACATAAATTTTTATAATAAAAGAAACTTAAACTAAAACACACAAAAAAATACTTAAATAATTAAAAGACAAATCTACCTAATAGGGTTAAAAAAAGAAATCGAGCCAATTTTCCCACCTTATTAGGAAAATACAACTTGGCCCTTTATCCATTAACTTTAAAAGATGATTGTCCATTTAAAACTTCTATGGTGCCATAATTATAAGCATTCACCACATCATAAGGACCAATCCATCTAGACCTCAATTTTCGTGGAAAAAGTTTCAACTTTAAATATCATAACCTTATCGCCAACTTTAAACTCATAAGGAACAATGTTTCTATCATGCCATTTCTTAGTTCTTTCCTTACAATGTTTGCCATTTTTATAGGAACTAAGGCGAAAGTCATCAAGTTCATTCAATTCTAGTAACCTTTGTTCTCCAACTTTCCTTGAATCAAAATTTAAGAAATTTATTGTCCAAAATGCTTTATGCTCTAACTCCACAGGTAAATGACATAATTTACCATAAAGTAAACAATACGGAGAAATGCCAATAGGTGTCTTAAAAACAGTGTGGTATTCCTAAAGTGCATATTCTAATTTTATAGACCAATCCTTCCCAGAATTACTAACGTTTTTTTCCAAAATTCTTTTAATTTCTCGATTTGATATTTCTACTTGACTACTAGTTTATGCATGATAAGGCGTAGCAACTTTATGGGTTACACCATATTTATTTAGACAGGGGGTATCAAATTGTTTATTGAAAAAATGTGAACTGCCATCACTAAGTTTTAGATGTCCCAAATCTTGTAAAAATAGTTTTTTCTCAGGAACTTTACCACCCCTCTAGCATCATTGGTGTGTAAAGTAACTGGTTCCACCTATTTGCTAACATAATTAACCGCCACTAGAATATATTGATTGGCAAATGATCTAGGGAATGAACCCATAAAACCAATGGTCCACACGTCAAAAATCTTGCAAACTAAGATGTTATTCAAAGGAATATCATGTCTCCTTGAGATGTTTCCACTTCTTTGGCATTTATCATAGGATTTAACAAAATCAAATGCATCCTTAAACAATGATGGCCAATAGAATCCTTATTTTAAAACTTTACATTCAGTTCTAATTGGCCCAAAGTGTCCTCTAGCTTCCTTAAAGTGATAATGCATCAAAATAGAAGGCACTTACATGTAAGGTACACATCTTCTTATTATGTTATCTCCACAAATCTTAAATAGATATGGATCATACCAAAGAAAATTCCTAATATCTAAGATAAATTTCTTTTCTAATGATAAGAAAAATCATAAGGAATGACATTGCTAGGCAAATAATTCACATAATCAGTAAACCATGGCAAGTCATCTTGACCAACTAACAAGTGCTCTACAAGAAATATCTCCTTAATGTCTTAAATGGCTCCTTTTTCCATGAGTTCCTCATTTAATCTCGATAAATGATCAGCAACAAAATTCTCGACACCTTTATTATCTTTAATTTCTATGTCAAACTCTTGTAGCTACAAAATCCATCTGATCAATCTTAGCTTGGCATCTGGTTTATTCATCAAATATTTCAAATACACTGTTATCTTGGATAGGACCAAATATGAACGAAACTTATCAATTGCAAAGATAACATCGAGCATTTCCTTTTCAATTGTAGTATAGTTATTTTGGGCATCATTTAGAGTCTTACTTGCATAATAAATAGGATGGAAAATCTTGCCCTTTCGCTACCTAAGAACTGCAACAATGGCAAAATTTCTTGTGTCACACATTAACTTAAAAGGTAGAAACTCTCCCAAAAAAAAGCCCTTCAGTCTCCTGGTCCAACAGATCCAGTTCGTATTGGCTTCTCCATCCCCTGACTGCTTTGGATCGCTTTAGGATGACTTTAAGGATTCGGCTTTGAGATTTTTCTTTTTTTTTTGGGCCTAGCTGGTTCAGTTTGGCATATTTGCTTTCTCTATAGGCCTTTTGGTTCTAACTTCTTGGTGTTGGTTATCTATGTAACTAGGTTGCTGTGTGCTTTGGTTAGCCAGTTTGGTTGTTCTATTTAATTTTTCTTGTACAGACCTTTTTATTTTATTTAATTAAAAATTTGATTTTATTTAAAAAAAAAAGATAGAAACCAATATGGTGAAACTAAGGTAGGCGCACTTATAAGTTTAGATTTAAGAATCTCAAAAGATTGAATACACTTTTCATCAAAGTCAAATGTTGCATCCTTAGTCACGGGACAATAAGAGGCTTATAGATCTTTAAAAAGTCCTTAATAAACCTCCTATAAAATCTAGCATGTCCTAAGAAACTCTTAATTGCTCTAATTGATTTCGGAGGTGGGAACTGAGCAATGACCTCAATCTTTGCCAGATCTACTTCTATTCCTCTATTGGATATCTTATGACCCAATACTATACACTTTTGTATCATAAAGTGACATTTCTTCCAATTCAAAACCAAATTTGTCTCTTCATATCTTTGAAGCACCTTTTCAAGATTTGCTAAACACGAGTCAAATGACATGCCAAATACTGAAAAATTATCTATGAACATTTCAATACAAGACTCAATCATATCAGAAAAGATAGCTAGCATACAATGTTGAAAGGTGGTCTGGGCATTCCAAAGCCCAAAAGGCATATGCTTATAAGCAAATATTCTATAAGGACAAGTGAAAGTTGTCTTCTCTTGGTCCTTAAGGGCTATTGGCATCTGTAAATTCCACTATAACCATCTAATGCATAATAAAAACTATGTTCCACCAGTCATTCGATAACCTGATTAATAAAAGGAAGTTGGAAATGGTTTTTTATAGTAGCATCATTTAATTTTCAATAATCGATGCATATACGCCACCCAATGACCTGTGTTTTGTCTATTTGCTCATTATTTTCATTCTGAATCACAATGATACCTCCTTTCTTGGGTACCACTTGAACTGGGCTAACGCAAGGTGAATCAAATATTGGATAAATTATGTTTGCATCTATCAATTTAATTACTTCATTCTTCACAACCTCCTTCATATTCGGATTCATTATATGTTGCGATTGGACAAAATTCTTACTACGTTCTTCTATAAAGGTCTTATGTGTATAAAATGAAGGGCTTAATCCATTAATATCCGAAATTATCCAACCTATGGCCTTAATGTGCTCTCTTAACACTCTCAATAATTTGTCCTCTATACTATCATTTAAAGATGACGATATAATTACTGGCAATTGTGATGAGGACTTTAAAAAGCATACTTTAGATGAGAAGGAAGGGGCTTAAATTCCAACTCTGGTGGCTCCTCAATTGACAGCTTTGGCAAAGGTTTAATGGATCTTTCCAAACTTTCAAATTTCTTCAAAGGATGCCACCCTAAAGATACCTAGCTTGCATTTAAAGCTCTTATAACTTCATCTACTTCCTTTTTATTTAGGTCTAGGGACTGAGAATGAGTTAACACCTTTTGCAAAGGATCTGAACATAATACCATTGAAGAGTCACTCATGCAATGTCGAATTCCCATAAAATTGCAACAGTCATCGTCCATCGGATGCTGCATTGTCTTGGTCATATCAAACTCTACTTCTTCATCTTAGAATCGTAAAATCAACTTTCTACTATACACATTAATCAGTGCCTTTGCTGAAGCCATAAATGGCCTTCTAAGAATGATAGGCACCTTATGATATTCTTCCATATCTAATACCAAGAAATTCACAGGAAAAATAAACTTATCAACTTTTACTAAAACATCCTCTATAATCCCTCATGGATATGTAATTGAATAATCTGCCAATTACAAAGAAACTGTTGCTGGTTTAGGTTCTTCCAATCCTAATTTTTTAAAAATAGAAAAAGGCATAAAATAAATACTAGCTCTAAGATCCATAAGTGCTCTCTCTATTTGTAAATTGCCTATGGCACAAGGAATGGTAAAACTACCAAAGTCCTTTAGTTTAGGAGGCAAATTCTTCAATAGAATTGCTGAACATTCTTCATTCTACTTCACAGTTTCATAATCTTCTAATTTTCACTTCTTTGATAGAATGTCCTTTAAAAACTTCACATAACTAGGCATTTGTTCTATGGCTTCAGCAAATGGGAATTTAATGTGTAACTTCTTAAACATCTCAACAAAGTTCCCAAATTGCTTATCTAACTTTGCATTCTTTAACTTTTGAGGGTAAGGAACTTGTGGTTGAATTTGATCTTGACTTCCACTAACCACTTTGGTCAACTTAAGTCTCTAGATTCTTAATGACTACTTCATAATTTTGCAACCAAGACTCATTATCCTGAATGAATTTCAACATTGTCATTTCTAAACTTTTTTTTTTTTTTTGTAGAGGTGGATTTGATCTAAATCATGGTAGTGGAGCTCTTTGTGTCGAAGTTAGAGGTTGGTAAGTGTTTTGATTGTCTTTCTAAGAGGAGTTTCAGTGCTTTCTCCATTCAGGATTATAGGTATTTGAATATGGTTCATTCCTTTGCCTGTTGTAGCTCACATATTGTGCTTGATCAGGCTCTCAAGCAAAGGAGCTACCTACTTGTAAATCTAATGATAGATGGGAGGAACTACCACAATGCTCACATTCCATTGGGTTTCTAATTCCATTATTTCCAACACCACTTACCAAACTATCCAACTTTTTATTTAGCATCTCTATTTAGGTTGCCAAAGTGACCGTATCATTAATAGCATGCACCCCATGTGACTTTCTTGGATGGAGTTCAGAATTATATTGAAAATTGTTCATTGCCATCTTCTCTATCAAATTATATGCTTTTTCCAAAGTCTTATGCATAAAACTGCCTCCAGCACCAGAATCTATAATGCAACGAGTAGAGGGTGTGAGGCCTGTATAAAATATATCCACTTGTTATCACGGGTTGAAACCATAGCTAGGACATTTAGCCAACATCTCCCTATATCTTTTTCATGCCTCATATAAGCTCTCATTCTTATACTGAACAAAAGAGCTAATTTTAGTTTTCAACTTTCTAATTTTTGCAGCGGGAAAAACCTGGCTAGAAATAACTTCATTAACTCATCCCATATTTCAATAGAACTAGATATATGGGTATTAAACCATGCTCTAACCTTGTCTTTAAGAGAAAATGGGAACAATTTAATTCTACTAACATCTTCAAAAACTCCATTACTCTTAAATAGATCATAAATATCAAGAAAAATCTATAAATATTCATTTGGATGTTTAAGAGTAGTTACACCAAATCGAGAAGCTCTAAATGTTGAAATTATACTATGTGGAATTTCAAAGTTATTAGCATTAATCATAAGCCGCACAGTACTAGTCATAGGCTGCCCTCTGTTCCTTAAAGCTAAATCCATCATAGTTAAGGGTCTAGCACCCTATTGAGGTCTATTTTCAATTTTTTCTAATGGATCAATTTCTAATTTAAGTGATTGTTTGTTGAACTCACAAAAAGTATCTACTCCTACAATTTCAGACGTACTCACTTGAGTTTGTTTCTTTTTCTTTCTAAGTGAATGCTCAAACTCTAGATCGAATTCAAACAATATTAAAACATATAAAGAATTCAAACAAGCTAACTAATAACAAAAAGAAAACACATGCAAACCAAACAAGGCAAACCAGTAAGGAAAACAAATATAATCATTTTAAACCATATTAACAACTCTAAAGTAATCTTCCCCAAATGGTCATAATATTTTAATTACAATAACATCGTATCCCTGACAACGATACCAAAAACTTGATGAGCTGGTTTATGCTAATGCCAATTCAATTCAATTTCACACAATTTTAACTCACAATTTCTACTTTTGATTCCAATTATCTCAAATCAATTAAACCAACTCTAATGGCAAGTACATCAATCACAAGTAATATATGGAGTATTTTAGATCCAAGTATCATTCCTATGGAGAGTTTAACTAAATTGCAAGTACTAGGCCCAATTTAAATCAAAATTATATAGAGATTCAAACACAATTTGAAATTGAAAACTAAGATTATTAAATAAACTTAAAACTACCAATTTATGTGAAATAACTTAGTCAATGAAAAGGGATTGTCTTATGGATAACCGAGTCATAGAGTTGGCCCTAATATTCCAATTAAATCAGTTAATGATTTAAAGTGATGTCTTAGGGTCACTTCTCTAATTCTAAGCCTAGCTATGGTTACTAGGAATAAAGTATAGGGAGCTTATCCTAAAAATCCAAATAT
>JAOXYD010046088.1:0-13522 GCA_028565735.1 Pinacopodium congolense | reverse complement strand
CTTGAAGAGCTCCCCCCATGTTCTAGTAGACACTAGCATTAATTAGGAACATGACAAGAGTTGAAATCTAGAAGATTTGGAGTTGAAATTGTTGACTATATGAGTAATGGCGCCCTGCTTTCATACTCGACTGCAGCACCAATTAACGACCCCTGTTCTTCCATTAACGTGACCCTGCCAAGGGGTCGTTAATGGTTAGAAAGAAGAGATATTCTTCATGTTTTTGCTCCAATCTTTATCATTAAGCTCCATTCTGCAAATTAAACATAATAACACATTAATTGGATGATTAATCACTGAATTAGGGGTCATAATTCATCAAGTCATCCATTAAAACTATATCAATTTGACCCCTAACACCAATTATCTAAAATTCTCATATAAAATGCATCCAAACAAATGTCAAAGAGGTAGAAAAAGGTACGTAATATCCTAATTAATTTGTAATTTTAGTGGAAAGACAATCATAAGTGAACTTCATAAACCCATACTTCTTCACTACTCATATAATCTTGTTCCTAGTTAATCCAATTTGATTCAAATTCATGCCACATATGCATTTAAACTTAGGGAAAACTCATATAATGAAATATAAAAATGAAAAAATTGTACAAAAACAAAATAAATGCATGAGATGTATGGTCACAAGAAAAATGTGATATAAAATGCCATGCATGTATTGCCTCCCCACACTTGGATAACATGTTATCCTCAATGTGGAAAGGATGGCACAAATAAAATAAGCGCACACAATGAATTCAAAAATAAAACTCATAATAAAAATAAAAACATAAGAGAGAAAGGGGAAGAGAGGCTTATGGGGAGCTTAGTGGTGATGAAGTGGGTGAAGGGACTTGGACTCCTTGGATGGTAAAAAACTTTAGCAACTTCTTCATTTGATAGTATTGTTGGAAAACCACTTATTTCAAGGCAATTTCTTGTTGGCATGCCACTTCATTAAGTTTTGTTTCCATTGTATCAAGTCGTTGCTCCGTCTTTTGGATATTTTCTTCCATTTCATTTAAAACCATGTCCCATTTGTTACCTTTGCCATCAAAGTTATCATTAAAAGACTTATCTTCATCTTCTTCGTCTTGGTGTAATGTGGGTGGCGCTGAAGGTAGTGTGAGCGTTTGGGTCTTAAAGCTCCTACTAAGAATGCTGCAATAAAATCTTGGATTAAGCCAAATGTTTATCATTTTAAAACTCGTGCACTAACATGGTTAGTCCATTCAAGTTAACATGATAAAATTGAGCAAGGGCATTGGCAAGGAAATCTACATCCAATAAAATTTTCCTTTTCATGAAGACACTAACTAAGGAATGAAATATTTGATACGATTTACACACCTTGTAGTTAGTATCAATGCACCAAAAATCAAAGAACTTTTTAACAGAACATTTGTTGCTTTAGCCTCGAAAAATATGTCAAGACAAATAAATTTATGCAACATGAGATGTTTGAGATTTTTAATGAGGGTGCCAAGAGCATTTTGGGGGTTAAAATTATCAAAATAAGTTAGTTTTTTCCAATATGAATGACAATTAAAATTGGCATGCTTATAATATAGTTTGGATTAGGGAAAGCCAAAGAATTGAGTCTTAACCTCATAATCTAGCTTATAAGATTCCCTTTACAATTTAAAACTAATTTAATCCAATTTATTAGCATCATATTAAGGGGTGAAAAAAATTCATGCGCTAACTCTTAAAAGATAACATAATCATAATGAATGAGCCTTTCCCAACATATCTTCTTGCTCAAATTTTCAATGTTCAATCCCAATTTGTTCAATAAAAAAAACCAAAGTATTTTGGAGAAACTATGGGTTTAGTTCTAAGAGTTTAGTATTTGGTCCTTTCTTCTCTTGTGAAAATAAGAAAGATGCTCCAAATGCTTCTACTGTGTTGCTTAATCCACTCTTAAATGCTTGGACTTTTCATTTTAGATAGTGATCTTCCTTACAATTCTCTTACCATGCTGTTAGAGAAAAACCTACAAATATTTCAAGAGAGAGAAAGCTATGCGAGAAGGGAAGATTAAATGTTGAAATAAGGGTTAAAAAGCATGTTTTGGAAGAGAAATCTTAGTAAAAGATGGAAATATGGTGGAAACCTTGAAGAAAACTTGAGATTTTAGCCCAAAAAAAAGATGAACTAAGGTGTTTTAAGGCAGTGGGAGACATTTCTAGTGAGATAAATTAGAGAGGAAGAAGAAAAGATAGGATTTAGGAAGATGGGATTTCAGCTTTTTAAAAAGTGATAAGTCATGATCGTGACTATGACTTAGCTAGGTTGGAATGGCTTAGTCACAATCATGACTTGGGGTCTCAAATTCCTCTTTGTCACAATCATGACATGCTAAAGTTCACTTACCTTTGATTTTTTAGCTTCATTTTGGGTCCTAAATGATATAGAAATCTATTCACTTTGTACACAATAATCAGACATTTAAATGACCACCCAAACTTCATAGAATTTAAGGGGAAACAAACAAAAATGAAACAAAATAACAAGTAATGATCATAGTATAAATTGAAGAAAAGAAAAGCAAACTAAAAATAAAGAACATGCAAAGTTAAGGTCATTACCTTGACCATTATTAATTCAATCATGGATAAGCAAGGGAAAGGAAAGAAATAATTTCCCTTGCATGCAAGGTTGTCCTTTTAAAGTAGAGCTTGCATATGTGCCCATTAATCTTGAAAGTTTCACCTTTGTGATTCTCTAACTCTAAGGCTTCATGGTTAATCACTTGAATGACTTTGAATGGCCCATTCTATCTTGATTTGAGCTTTCCAGGAAATAACCAAAGTCTTGAGTTTAAGAAGAGTACCAAGTCCCTACTCTTAAACTCCTTTTTAATGTGGGAATTATGCCACTTTTTGACCCTTTCCTTGTACAACTTAGAATTCTTATAAGCATTGTGCCTTAGCTTCTCCAATTCATTGAATTGCCACAATTGCTTCTTACCGATCAACTTCCAATCAAAATTCAACTTCCTAATTGCCTAATATGCCCTATTTTCCATCTCTAAAGGTAAATGGAAAGTTTTTCCATACACAAGTATAAAAGGAGTTGTACCTATAAGGTTTTTGAAAGTGGTTCGGTATGCCCATAAGATATCATCCAACTTCACTACCCATTCTTTTCTTGAAGCATTCATTTCCTTTTCCAAAATTCTCTTCAACTCTTAATTTACCACCTTTACTTGGTCCCTTGTTTGAGGGTGATAGGGTGTGGCCACTTTTTGATGAACTCCAAATCTCCTCAAAAGTGCATCAAAGGGCTTATTGCAAAAATAAGCTCCTCTATCACTTATAATGGCCCTAGGCATTTCAAACCTAGTGAATATCTTCTTGATGAACCTTTGCACTATCTTTCATCATTTATTGGAGTGGCTCTATTGCTTCAGCCCATCTCAAAATATAATAAAAAACCACTAGGATATAAGAATTACCTAGAAAGAATGGGAAAGGTCCTATGAAATACAAGTCCCACATATCATATATTTCAACATCTAAGATGTTAAGAAGTGGAATCTCATATCTTCTTGAAATATTCCCCACTCTTTGACATATATCACAATGAAATAAATACTCTCTAGCATCCTTGAACAAGCTTAGCCAATAGAATCAGCATTACAATACACAAGCTACTGTTTTATTTAGCCTATAGTGCCTTATATATAGTAAGCTATGACATTAGGTTAAAACTTCAAGCATTTTGTCTTAAAAAACACATATACGAATCAAACAATTAGCATAAATTTTATATAACATAGGTTTATCCAATAAATAACAAGTGAATTGAAACAACAAATGCTTCTTTTATTGGTATGACAAGTTAGAAGGAATAAAACCACACGCAAGATAGTTTGCAATATCGAAAAACCGTGGAATAAAAGAATTGGTTACCATCATCAAGGCTTCATGGGGGAAGTGCTTGTTAATTTCTTCTTCTTCTTAACTATCCCCTCCTTCAAGTCAAGATAAGTGATCTGCCTCTATATTTACACTCCTTTTTGTACCTTATCTTAATGTCAATCTTTTAGAGTAAAAGCACCCATCGATTTAATCTTGGCTTCTCATTCTTCTTGAAAAAGAGGTAACACAATGTTGTATGATATGTAAATGTAATAAACTTCAAAACTAAAATATATGAGTGAAATTTAACATAAGTAAATACCATTGTAAGGGATTCTTTCTCGGTTGTGGTGTAATTTAATTAAGCTCTCGCTAAGGTCTTGCTTGCATAGTATATGACACGTAACTTCTTCTCTTTCCTTTGTCCAAGCATGCATCCATTGGCATGATCACTTGCATCACATATTACCTTAAAAGACAATAAGTAAAGATGATAAAGTGAAGGACCCAGAGGGTGTCGTTATACGCACTGTCTCTAATAGCTAGTTTTAGGGTTTCAATCTTAATAGCTTTTTAACCTCCCAAACGGCTAGTTTTTGTTTCTAACAACTTTAAACCTCTTCCAACACTATAAACATCATTCATAAATATTTTTAACAAGTTTAGAACCTCTGAAAAATGAATTACAAAGATTAATCACTTAAATATTCAAAGCCTTCTTTTTTTTCTATATAGCCTTCATTCAATTCTTATTTTCATGTTTTAAATCAGTTTCTTGTGCAGTGAAATTTATTTTGTCAGTTAGTTTAGATATAGATGAACCTCTGAAAACTTTTAGTTGATTTTTTGATTCATTACTTCGTTTGTTTCAAGCTTTCAAAGACAGGTACACCAAAACTGTATCTGATTTGGTTCACTTTGGTTTATCTTCTGTGTTCTTCATTTTTTAGCATACAAACATGTTTTTCTTACATCAAAATCCTTACACACATTTTTCTTAAGGTCTTAAGAGTGCATAGAATCTTTTACTTCAAATTTTAAGCACTCAAATCATGTGTTTTAGCTCAAAAAACACAGAAACCTCAAATCTATCAAGTTTTCTATATAGCACTTTTGGACAATTAGATTTTCTATTTTAATCATTTTTTGGGTGCACAAAATTGATATTTTCAGTTTTCTCTCGGTCATAAGATTTTTCCAGTATTTTTATTTCAATTTTAAGCTATTATATTGTTTTTTTGAACTTAATCTTTGTAGGTTACTTAAAACTATCCAAGTTTGACAGTCCTTGCTTTAGGCTTGATTTAAATCACCTATTTGATATGCTAAAATTGTGTTTACTACTACGATTTGTTATTGGATGATAGATTGAAATTGCAGTAGGTTTTTTTTAATGAATTGCATGCCATTTGATACGTCAAATTCTTTGATACACAAGCTGAAAAATATAGCTTGCATATATGTTACATATTTAGACAGCTTGTGTTGACAATAATTGAATCTGATTGATTGAGAATTTAATTGTGTTTTTGCTAGATAAAATTGTTTGTTTATGATCTATTGAAGTGCTAGGAGTCTTGTTATAATTTTGATTGGCCTCTATATTTTTAAAAATTGAATTTATTGATTGTGCATTAGAGAAACACCATAGAAGGTGAGCTTTGGTTACAAAATTGGGGGAATTGTTTTATGTTGGTTATTGATTATGGTATAGGCTGCTTTTTACCTTTAAAATGGATTTAGTAGGTTGCTCTTCACCGAGGATAAAGAAGATTTGAATTGCGTTAACCCTTGTATGTGAATTGGATTGGATTTGGCCTTAATTGTGCATTGACATTCCATATTGCCTTTGTTACAGTTGAGCCCTTAACTTATGTTGATTTTGATCAAGGTTGTCATATGGTGTATAATCCTGGTTTAAAGCTCAAGGGAGCTTGGATTAGGGGCTGTCCTTGTAGGACAAAAATTATAAGCTTTGGTTGTATTGGAAAGACTCCTCTTTGCCATAAAAAGATTATTACTAAGGGTTACTCTTCACCCTCTTTATGAGAAGTAAGATTGATAGGTTCCTCTTATCCTTGAACAAGATTGGTATAGGTTCCTATTGGCCTTGAATCAAGATTGTTATAAAGGTTCCTCTTGGCCTTTAACCAAGATTGTTGTTAGTGAATTTCTAACAAGTAACTGAGAGAAGATATAGTCTATCTTTGGGGTAGGTGAACCTCTATAAATCCTGGTGTTCTTTCTCTTCCCTGTCTCTTTTATATTTGTGCATTTGTGTTTGCTTAATTATTAATTGAATTTGTTTAATATTGGCATAAAGTTTGATGTTCTATTTGAGTTGAATTTTGGTTAGATATTTCATTTTATTAAAATTAGTCTAAGGTGTTTAAAGTGTTTTAATTTTGCAAGAATTTTTAAACACCCAATTCACCCCCTTTTGAGTGCTATAGGGCTTATAAAGAGAGAAATCCTTGATATCAGTAGAAATCCACATGGCTTAAGAATGCTTGGATGCCCTTTAAATTAGTGGGTGGTGGGAGCTTTTCAATGATCTCTGTCTTGGATTTGTCCACTTCAATCCTCTTGCATGATATCTTGTGACCTAAGATAACTCCTTCATAAAGCATGACATGGTACTTCTCCCAATTCAACACCAATTAAGACTCCTTACATCTTTGGACATCCAAATTTATCAAACAATGATAAAAAGAATCTCCAAAAACTTAAAAGTCATCTATAGATACCTCTATGATGTCCTTAATCATATTCGTAAAGATGACCATCATGTACCTTTGGAAGGTGGAAGTGCAGTTCAGAGACCATAGAGAATCCTCCAATATATGAAAGTTTCATAAGGGCAAGTGAAAGATATCTTCTCTTGGTCTTCCATATAGATGAAAAAAATTTTGTAGCCTGAATAAAAATCATAAAAGTAATAAAATGCATGACCAACTGCTCTCTCAATCTTTTGGTCCACAAAGATCAATGGGACGTGATCTTTCTGGGTGGCCAATTTAAGTTTCTTATATTCAATACATATTCTCCAAATTTTAATTTTCCTTTCCAACTAGTAATTATCCTAGTGAATATATTTTCTCCTTTCTCATTTTCCATTACTGTCATTCCTCCCTTCTTAAGCACACATTACATTGAGCTCACCTACTTACTATCCAAAATTGGATAAATGATGCACTCATCCAAGTGCTTTGTTACCTCTTCATAACCTCTTGCATGTTTGGATTCAACCTTATTTGCCTTTTTCTTAATTTCTTGCACCATTCCTCAAGATTTATCCTATGCATAACCAAATTTGGGCTAGTACCCCTAATATGTAAAATTTTCTAACCCATAGCTCTCTTCCTCCTCCTTATAATCTCCAATACCTTCTCCTTTTACTATAAGTCAAGATGATTGGATATAATGATGGTAGAGTATGATCCTTACCTAAAAAGGTGTATCTAAGGTGGGAAGGTAAGGGTTTTAACTCTAACATAGGTGGCCTCACTATAGAAGGTGGGGTCGGTACTTTGGTTCTCTCCAAGGTTTCTTGCTTTAACTCTTTACCTAACCCCTCTTCTTCTAAGCTCTCATCTTTTTATAACTCCATAACTCCCTCAAATTACTCTACGACCTCCTTCCCACATTCATCATCAATAGTAATTTTCATTCATGAATTACCCTTTACTAGTCTCTTCAAAGACTTACTCATGCTAAACTCTACTTGTTCATTTCCAATTCTCAACACTAACTTCCCCTCATGTACATAGACTAGAGCCCTACCAATAGTCTCTTCTTCTTTCTCTTAGCTCTCCTCTTTTACATTCTTAACTTGCTCAATTAAATCCTCCAATTTCTTGCCACTCCTAAGTATAATATACTTTAATTGTTCCCTTAGATTAGCTTCTATGTTACTTGGAAGGCTCCCCACACTTCTAGATGAAAAGGCGTTGGCAAGTTGCCCTATTTAAAATTTTAAGTTATGGATGGAAGATGCATGATTTCGCACTATCTGGTTATACTTCGCCTCCATCCTCTTTTAGCCTTCCTTTTGACTAGTAAACTTGAAACTCAAAACATCCATCAACTTGTCCTTCTTACTCTCTAAAGACCCAAGTCTATTTTGTTAGAAAATGACTAGGCCTTATGGTCTTGTATTGTTACCTAAATTGTTATTCTAAGAGAAATTGTAGTGGTTTTCTACCTCAGATTATAAATGTTAGAGTATGGATTATTACCTCTTAATTATATACCCTCATATAATTCAATTCCTCAACTCCATTGGTATTCATCATAAAGCAATCGGTGGTGAAATAGTTATCTTGTCCACAAAGCTCACATTAATGCTGCATGGCCTTTACCAAAGATGAGGAAGCTCCTTGTATGTTACTCAGTTTCTTAGTAAGGGTCAACATTTGCATTTGAAGGGTAGCCATTGAATCAACTGAAATCATCAATTTTTGCTCCTTAAGTCCTTAATTGCTCCTCTCATTAGACCATAGGCAATTATTGTTGGCCATTTCATATGAAAGATCATAGGTTACATTTATGGTTTTCCTTATTAAAGAACCTCTAGCCACCACATCAAATTTTCCTCTTGTAGGTTGGTTCACCTTATTATGGAATGATTGAAAAAGGAAATTCATAGGTAGGCTGTGATATGGACAGCTATTTTGTAGCTCCTTAAACCTCTTCATGCCTTATATAATGATTCTCTATCACATTATTAGAGGTTGGTGATCTCTTTGATGATCCTTGCTGTCTTGGTTAATAGTAAGTACTTGGCTAGGAATGCTTGTGCAAGTTACTCCCATGTAGTGATGTGCTTAAGGTTGAAAAAATTCAACCATGCCGTAGCTTTATCCTCCAAGGTGAAAGGAAAAAACTACATCTTAACTGCATCTTTGGATAACCCATTATACTAAAATGTATTACAAATCTCCAAGAAGTTTAAGAGATGGACATTGGGATCTTCATTTGTCAACTTATAAAATTAAATGCTTGATTAGAGCATATTGAGCATATCTAGCTTGATATCAAAGTTACTTACTTATATAGGGGGCCTTATGATGCCTTGTTGGTTTACATTAAACCTAGCCTTATGAAGTCCATGAGGGTCCTTTGGTTCCTTCCTTGTTCTTCTTATTCTGCTATAGTTCTATGAATGGTCTCTTGGCACTTTACTATTTTTCGCTCCCTCTCTTGTCTAGTAACATTAAAAAATTCTTTGTTGGTTAGTTTTTTAGATCTTCTTATGCTCCTTGTATTCATGCACCTGTAAATACATAAGGAAAAGTACTAAAATGACCCAAATTGAACAAGATGCTAAAACTACTAATCCCTAACAATGGAGCTAAAAAGTTATTGATTGCTAGACAATGCTAACTTGTTTTACACTATAGCGTAGTGCATGGGTCGTAAACCTGTAGTATAATGGATATCGTCTCACAAGAATTAAGTTTAGTCACCCATTGATTTAAGTTATATTTTTGTTAAGGCACAAAAAAAAAGTAAGAAGTGAAAATTAATTAAAATAAAACAACTTAACAAATTGGAGCCAAAAGTGCAGGAATTTGAGAATTCAAGATTAAAAAGCTAATAATCGCTTTCCCAAACTTATTGATTCAATGATGCTTGACCCAAGATATTTTAATTCCTTAGTCACCCTCTCCCAAGGTGTAACTAATTTTCCATAGTTGAATAAAATAGAATTATTCTTGCAATCTCTCAATTTACAAAGGTTGATGGGAGGCAATCTTATAGGCAAGCTATTAATCAACCAAGATCTTTCTTTAATCAATTAATAAACCTTATATTTATAGGCATATTTGTGCCAACTCTCATTATACACTCAACATAAATAACAAAGTTCAATCTCCAATCTATTGCAAAGTTAAGCATGATAAATATCGTAATCACCCATTCATTAAATTAATAAGCAAGAGTCCTACAAAATAGTTTAAAAATTAATTTCTAAAAGAATCCAACCACACATGATGTCAATAAACTTAACAACACCCATATTCCCCATAAAAAAAGATAGAAATAAGAAGAATGAAAAGAAACAAAGTTGAGTTTGAACTCTTCTCTTCACTTCAAAAATTGGAAAAATCTAGAAAGTTGATGATCTCCATGAAATCTTGATGAATGATAAAATCTAAAAAGTTCATAAACTCCTTGAAATCTTGATGGATGATCTTTGTTTCTCCTCTGAGAATCCTCCTATACTTGATTGTTTCCTTTTTAGGAAAGTCTTTTAATGATTAAAGGCAGCTCCTAGGGTTTTGGATCCTGAGATATGCCCCACATAACTCAAATTCTTATAAAAAAAACCCTAAGAAGACATGTATACCGCAAAATGAGTAAGTCACGATCATGATAGAAAAGGGTACTCGAGTGGGTTGATCCATCTCTATCATGATCATGACATAAGTGATGATCGTGAGCTAGGTTTTCTCATAGGTTCCTTTATTTTTCTCCTATTTGGCTCCCTCATTCAAGTCCATGTGGAACTCTATAGGGTACACAATTAAGATTAAGAACTTGCCTAAAATCATTACTCAAATACTAAAAACACATTAAAAAGTACATCAAACTAAGTCCTAAACCCATTATAAACATGGAAAACCACATACTAAACAACTAAAGAAACATAACCTAATGCACACATCTTAGCAATATAATATAGTTAATATGAGTCCATGTTGTCGATCCATAAGGACTATAATTACTAGATTTAACCTAATCAAAATTTGATTGATTGATTAATTAATGAAAATAATCTAAAACAAAAACTATAGAAAAATCCAAAGACCCCTTTCAAGAATCAACAAGTAATAATGACATTAGGATCCAGAATTTCAATCCCCCTTGGATGTGTTTAATAGATATTCTAGATTATCTCAAATCGTAGGTTTCCTAAATTGGATTATAAGCTCTTAGTCAAGTTAATTGCTACTCAATTTGATAACCTAAGAGGTTGGTCAAACTATCTCAATTTATCATTTCAATGCATTACAAAGTTCTATGGAACCTATTATTCTGATTAAGCTCACACATAATTCAGAAATCTCATGTAAGCTTATGGTCAAGGACTCCAAGATGCATTAACTATGGTTGATCTATTCATACATTTGATTTTATCCATGTAAATATATGAAATCATATACTTGTAGTTGAATTTACATGAGCACAAACATTAAAAAAAATTCTCAATCGGATCTATAAGCAATTTAAAGAAAATTTGAAAATTCACATTAAAATGAATAAACAATATAATAATACATCTTAAGATTTATAACAATCTATATCTTATAAGAAGATTATTTCTAAAAAAATCACAAAATCAATAATAATGATCATAAGAAAAGAAGGGATAAAAAAGGCTCAAGGTCAAAGCTCTTGAGTCTATTGACTCCTTAATGACTCTTGATGAAAACTCCACTCATGATCTTTAATCCTAGTTGTTTAGATTTGATTCTCTTCTTCAATCATGCTTAAATGCTTGTTGAGATGGTTTAGGAATCACCCGTAGGGTCTTAGTGGAGGCTATAAACATTCTAGGAACCAAAGACAACGAGAAAAACCCCTAGAAACACTTAAAAACATAACCTAGACTAACAAAGTTACTAGTGGGACACACTCTATGTCTTACACCATGGTTTTCTCTATAGAATTTACACAATCATAGGTAAATCTCATGGCTTAAGTCATGGTTTCCTGTTGGTTTTCCAACTTTCACCTCTTCTCGGTCTGCTCACCATAACTTTTTTGTCGCTCGTCCTTTGGCATTAAAATGTTGTGTGGAACTCAATACCATTGGAACACAAATACAAAATAAAATTAAGAAGAATGGAAGTGATTATTTTTATTTCAATTATGAAAAAAAAAAACAAACAAAACAAAAGCTTTAAAAGCTTTCAAGGAGCAAAACACGTTTTGCTTAAAAGAGGAGGCTTTCTAAAGCCTAAAATGAAAAAAGCAACAACCAAGCTTCGTTGAAGCAAAATGATGTTTAAAAATGGATCAAAGGTGTGTACAATGTTTAAAGTTTTCCATTTACAAGGAAATGAAGACAAAAAAAAATAAAAACTTTCTCAAAAGCTTTCCATATTTGACGACAAAATCAAGGAAGTAATTTAAAATCTTTGGAATAAAAGGAGCAAAATAGTAGCAAATTAGAAAAAGGAGAAGGGAAAAAAGCAAAGGACTCAATCACACAACCCTAGGAGGAAGTGGATAAAAATTTTAAAAGATTTAAAAAGCTTAAGGAAAGGATGGCATCAAGGATAGGAATAAAAGAAGGAAAGCTTAGAGCTAACTTTTTAGGAGAAGAGGTACTCTCTTTTTTCTCATTTTCTTCCTAGTTCTTTACTTGTTCTTAAGATTCTACATAGGTTTTATTTCAGTTTTCCCTTTAATATTTCTGTTCATTTTTATTTACTCTTTTTAACTTTATTTAACCTGTTTTCATTGGGCTTTTGTTATGTTATTGTTGAATGCTTTGGAAAATTAGTTTAATGCTAGTTTTTTTATGTTTTCCAACATTGATTTCTCTAGTTAAGCTTGGTTTTTTGCTTATTCTTAATGTTTGTTTGGTAAATGAAATTTATGCCTTCTTAGGTTTTAAATCATTTAATTTCAGCTTTTGCTCAATTTATATATGCTGAAATTTCTGTTTAGAATATTAGTTTTAGTTTTTTTATTAGGTTTTAGTTAATTAATTAATAGCCTAAGTAATTTGTATTTGTGTTAGATTAAATGTTAAATTGTTTGTTTCTTTTAGTGCTTTAAATTTTCCAATCTTATTTTTATTTGATTAAGTATGGTTTGTGTTTATTTAGTATTTGTTTTAGTCAATTTAACTATTTATGGTTAGTTCTTAAGGGCTTAAAGGTATAGGAATGATGAAGGGGTTATTAATTGTGAGAATGAAATTTTCTTTGAATTGATATAGTGCTTGTAGGCTAGGTTAGTTTAGAACCTTAGTTAAATTTGATGAATTAGGTATTATCTTTAGACTCGATCACTCCTTAGCTAATTTCATAATTTGAATACTAGGATTAAGCATGTGATACGTGATTATCCTTAGAGATTTCCAAAAGTATATTTGTTAGGATACTTAACCAACTAGTCTAGGGTTCCATACCTTTAAGTTACACTTTCCGAGCTTGTGTATTAATGCTCTAAGTTAGTGGTTCCTTAGTACCTAATTCGTCTTTAATATTAAATCTAGAGAGCTTTTTTTAATTTATAGTGAAGATAGGGACATTTCTAAAGCTTTTTAGTTTTATTTAAGTTTTAAAAACTGAGGGTTTGAGAGCTTATTCGAACCTGTAAGCTAGCACTTTAGTTAAAACACCTTTTATCTAAATTCAAGGATCAATAGTTATCCTAAAATCTTAACAATACCTTTAGCCTATTTCTTTCTTATTATTAGTAGTCCTATCATCTTCTGCTTTGTGTTTATCCTTTTTATTATTTTTATTCCATATTAGTTGTTAGTTCTTTTTGCATCTAGAGGTTTTTGTTTTTATTTTTCTTTACAACATTAGAAATAGCAGTACCCTTAGCTCTATGTGGATTCAACCCTAACTCACCTTACTACATAGTAAGGTTTAGTTAGGTTTATTATTTTATAATTAGTGACTTCTTAT
>JAOXYD010046077.1:0-13522 GCA_028565735.1 Pinacopodium congolense | reverse complement strand
TTCACGAATTTAAGACAAAGCTATGGTTAAGACTTATGCCTTTTCTCTATTTAACTTAGTTTAAAGTTTGGTTATGCCTTAAATCTAGCCAATGGGCTTTAATCTCAAGAAGGTGAGTTTTGTAACATCATTTCCAGAACTATAACTTTCACAAATAATCTAGGTTTTTTCATGCAAGGATTGATTTATGTTGTTTATTGATTTTTCTAGCAATCTAGGTAGATTTGTTGGATCCTAGATTATCTTTACTCTAATCTTAGTTGATCAGACCAAAATCAGAACTTTAAGAACTTCAATAAACAAAATAAGACCTTATTACATGCATTCAGACTCTCCTAAAACATTAAAGCATAGACCTGAAGTTGGAAATTGGATTTAAGCACACATGATCATCAAAGCATAGATAACATGCATCTTAAGCCACATACTTTGATAAATCTCTATAAATAGGCTAAATAAAGTGGTTAAGAAATTAAAAAACATGTAAGAACCATTTTGAACAAGCCTTGAACCTCTGAACATGATCTAGACATCAACAGTCTTGAATGCACAAGATCTAGCAAGAAAACCAAAGAATATGCAAATATATACATGTAAGAACATGAACTTTGATTTAATCTGAAAATAGGAGAAAATAGAATATGATATGAGTTAGAAAACCCCCTTTGATAGTTTAGAAACTCAGATGTATGTCTTAGCTGCAATCTCCAACTTACAGAACTCTAAAATACACTATAAAACTCGAATTACAAGTGTTTGAAGCTGAATCTATCTAAGAAGAAAAAGAAGAGAGAAGCTAGAGCTTCTGTCACTAATTTGATCTGAAGTCTAGCTGATTATCTAAGTTATTTGTGTTTTCTTGGCTCTATGCAGGCTTTGGGAGACCACCTCACATGCCAGGAGACAAGGGGTATAATGGAGGTCATGACATGTTTGAAATCTAGAGGATGTGGGGCTACATTGCTGACCCGGAGTACAACGACATCCTCTATATGGACAACGACACCCTCACAGCGTGTCGTTGTGTCTCGACTGCTGGATACCAACAACGGCCCCCTGTTCTTCAACAATAGCACCCTCACCAAGGTGCCATTTATAGGCAGCAACAAGAGTCTTTCTCGAGGTTTTTGCTCCAATCTTGATCATTAAGCTCCAATATGCAAATCAAACATTATAGGGTATCAATTAAACATTTAAACACTGAAATAGGGGTCATAATTCAACAAATTAACCGTAAAAATCAGATCAATTTGACCCTTATCAGTATGCTTAAGATCTAGATCAAAGTCTACTAGTTCAAGATTTTAGCCTAGGGTATGCATACAAACTGAATAAAAGAAAATACTAAGTGTGTAAGCAAAAAATTCAAATAAGATAACGAAAGAAACAAAAGCACACTTAATAGTAAAAATAGCAAATAAACACACAAAAATTCAGACAAAATAAAAAAAGAAGTTTTTACAAGTCCTAAAGTAACTGACATTAATTTTTATAATATTACAAAATTATCCCCTGGTAAAGGCACTAAAAACTTTTCTGTTGGTTAGGTGGCTTAAGAAAATTGGAATGCTTTTAAACAACTTTACTTTGAAAACCAACATGGAAAACCAAGCCCACCTATTGAACAAATAATATAGTGGACTACTTTTAAGATTCCAAAGTGTCAGTCCTACAGGAACAAATGGATAATTAGTAGATTAATTGGATTACAATTATTTAGGAAATTCCAAATAAATGCTTAAAAAGATGAAAATTACCAACTTATCCTAACTTGCTTCAAACCTTGAAAATTTTAATTTAAAAAATGATTTCTGCATGACTTAAAATTATCAAATAATGATAATAGTCAAGGATGAGGTGATCAATGATTTAGTCAAGTTGTAAACAATTTTAAAGACTGAATTAGAGTACCTTCGCGATTTTAAGACAAATCTATGGTTAAGCCATATGCCTTTTCTCTATTAAGCTTAATTTAAAGGTTGGTCATGCATTAAATTAAGTTAATAGGCTTTTAAAAAAATTAGCTTCGGGATCTACAATCTTATAACTCTAACTCTCATAAATAATCAAAGTTTGACCATTTATTGATTGATTTATGTTGTTTATTGAATTTTCTAACAATCTAAGTTGATTTCTCCAGTATTAGATTGCCTTTCACTATAATCTTAAGTGTCCAGCTTAAAGTCAAGACATTAAGATCTTCATTGAATAAAATTAGACCTTTAAACATGTATTTAAGCTCTCTTAAATCATTAAAACACCAATCCTTAGATAGAAAAAGAATTAGGCACACATGGTCATCAAAGCATAGCAAACATGCAAATTAAACAACATACTTTGGTAAATCTGAAAATATACGCCTAAATAATAAGTTTAAAAGTTACAAAACATCCAAAGAAAGCCCTTGGACATGTCCTAAACTCCTCAATGTGATTTGGACTCCAAGACAGCTCTAAATCATCAAGAACTTGCAAAAAAATAAAAAAAAACATACAAAGATGTAAGCTTAAGGACATGAACCTTGATCAATCCAAAAAACTAAGCAAATGAAGTAATACTTTGAGTTAAAAAACCCCCTAGGATGGTTTAGAAACTTAGATATACATCTTAGAAACAATCTCCAATAAGCAGCAACTTAGAAAAAATCATAAAACTCGAATTATAAGTGTTCCATACTTAAGGACACTAGGAAAAACTTAAAGAAAAGCTAAAGCATCTCTCACTAACTTTAGATATGAATTCTTTATATATTATCTATGTCTCTGGGTTTTCTTAGCCTTTTGCAGCTTCTCCACACTCCCATATGATACTTACAGACATAATAACACTACTCAACTGTAATATTTGATATATGGTGGTGATATGTTTGTTTGACCCCAATACAATGGGTTGACTCAAAACAATACGGTGCTCTAAGCCCGTCATATTAATCCAAAAGCACGGCTCCTATATAGGGGTCTCTAGGAGTAATATATGCGTCTCTACGAGCAACATAGGGGTCTCTGTAGACCTATATATTGGTCCTCGAAAGTGAACATTTTTCTTCCTTTTTGCTCCAATCTTCAAATAATCTCCAATTCCTGCAAATTAAACATTGCATAACATAGAGTGGACATTTAAACATGAATTTAGGGGTTAAAACATAACAATATGCATTAAAAATAGCATGAATTTGACACATATCATTATTGAAGCATGTTTGGAACTAAAAGAGGATTGGAATCAATTTATGGACTTATAGCATCATCTTAAGAAGTTTCACACCAATATTCAAGTGCATATGACAAGCCATGAAAGATGCACCAAGAGAAGAACAAGAGAAGCTCAAACAAGCACATGTTTTGATATAGGTGACTTTGGTGATGCATTAGTTGCACTTTTAGATATTATATTAATCTTAAATTTTATGAAGTACAACAATATCATGTAAGGACTTATGTATCAAATTTCATAGCCATTGGATGTTGATAGAAGGAGTTAGATTAGCAAATGTGACAAAAGGCAAAAGCTATTAGGAGACCTATAGCCAAGGCCAAGACCCATAGCCTAGAGACATGGTCATGATAGCTTGGCAGAGGATATCACGGCCAAAACCAGCCATGGGTCCTGTTGTGAGTCATTTGTAAGGTGCTTTTGTAGGGATATTTTAATAATTTCTCTTCCCTTCAAACACTAAAAGGAGCCACCAAAGAAATGTTTAATGTCTTAGACCATCAATATATGATTGCTACTTAATTTTTAAGGAAAAGAAGGATTCCAAACCCAATAATTTTAGAAAAAAGACAAGGAATTCACAACATCCATCATTAAGGAGTCAAGATGATTCATCATGAATGTTTCTTTCCCTTTCTCTTTATTGATTGCTTTTATTATTCAAACTCTATTAGGAACTAAATTTTTCTTTAGGATTTGAGATTTTATTAAATCTATGATGTAGTCTTACTATTTTTTCTGGATTTAACTTTGAGTTTAGAGATTTTACCCTAGGATAGTTCATGGATTTTAATAACATTGTTTATCAAATGCTATGTGAATGTAAACGTTGATTTCAATGCTTTTATTTGTCTATGTTTGATTTAGAGATCATCTTATTCTTTAGCTTAATCCATAAGAAATACATCTTGCTTAGATTCCAAGAGATAGTCTTACACAAGATGTCTATGTTAGATGTGAGGTTAGCCAAAACAATAGGTTTCATAGAGCAAGGTAGTGCATTTAATCAATAGAGTGGGATAGAGGTAACTTTCTCCTAGTTTATTGACTTCAATGAAGTTGCATAACTGGAGAGAGAGTCTAATTTACCTTAGGTAATCTAAAATCTAATAAACCTGGAAAATAATTTAAATTAAGATGAACAATGAATACATACAAATCCTTGAGGGATTAATCACCTGAATCCTAGCATTATCATCAGTATTATCTTTTATGAGTTTGGATAAGCAATTTACTTTTAATTATTCATTAAATTTTCATTGTTAAACTAAAAATCACTTTGAATTTTGTTAAGCTAGATAGTTTAAATAAACAATCAATAGTAATAATGGTTCTTGTGGATTCGACCATAGACTCACCTTAAATATATTGAACTATGATAAGTGCACTTGCCTAGTTATATGTTATGGTATTGTTATTTTAATTATAACTTAAACATGTATGACATACATCATATTGCTTTTTGGCTTGCCTTTTTGCTCCCATTTCAATATTATTACCTGAATTTGGTGCTTATTTCATTGAGTTTGATGCTTGTCCTATGGCCAGTAGGTAGCTATGGCTTAAGTCATAGCCAGTTCTACCATACACACCCTCTTGACCAAATTTTGTGATATTAGGTCTTTTCTTCCCATCATAAGCCACAATTCAGCCACCATTCAATAGGAGACAAGTCTTAAGCCATCCCCAAATATTTTCATGCAATTTTGAAGGAGAACAATGGATCCAAACTCATTAATTCAAAGATTAAATATTGGATTTCATGCATTAAGCATCAAGTATTAAAGGACATGAGCTTCTCTATTTCCTTCTTTTCTGTGCTTATTTGCATGATTCATACAATGCGTAGGAACTAAGTTTCTCATAAGATTTGGGATTTTGTGAACTCTAGGATGTAGGATTTTTTATTACACTTTAATGACTAGATTTTTGAATTATGTTTGTTAATGGATATTTATGATTTTATTTTAATTATTATGGAAATATAATAAATTTTTTCAAAACTTTGATTTATGTATGTTTTGATTGATAGATAGATTGTATGTATTAGATGATTTCATTATCAAAATATATTCCATGAGTACATAGAGATAGGCTTACATAAGATATTTGGGTTTAGGTGTATGCATAAAAAAAATAGAGTCCATAAAACCAATCAATGATTCAATTAATAGACTGGGATAGAGAGAACTCTTGCTTATTTTATCAAATTGAATAGGGTTTCATAACTTGAGATAGAGTGAAACTTGCATTAAGGAGTCTGTCGTCTAATAAATCTAGAATTTGAGTTTAGACAATATAAATTTGACTATAAATGCACCCTAGAAGGAGTAATTACCTAAATTCTATTTGCATCATTGATTTTTAGTCTTTGTAAGTTGTTTTGGTGTTCATTTTTTTTATTTTCTTTTTCAAAAAATCCAATCAATTAACCACTTTTATAGGCTAGCTAATCTAGAAGGAATCCATTAATAATAACAGTGCTCATGGATCAACACCTGGTTTCACTGAAACTATATCACATTAGCAAAAGGTGCACTTGCCTTCTTCGTGTGTTGTGATTTAGTTTAACATATTTTTAATTAAATTTTATTTAAAAGATAGGTAGGATCACACACCATCAAAGGGGTTAAAATAGGAGAGAGAGAGATATTTAGGAGAGTAGACAGTTTTATACTATTATTTGCTTAACGATAAATACAAACTCAAATGTCAGGTTATTTGATAATGCCTAATTTATACAAATCTTTAGCTTGATTTTTATCTTTTAAAGCTTAGATTTTAGGTTAATTTATGTAATTTCATAGCCTAAATATTTTAATTATTGAATTTTATTTGATTTTAAAATATTTGAAAAAATGGATATTTTTGTAGTTTCTTTAGTTGATTATAATCATGAAAATATGTGAATCATTGGATTAAAGGACAAAAGGATAAACAAGGTTTTTAAAAAAGTCATGTATCTCATGACATATTTCCTAGCCATGATATTGGCCATGGCATATTTAAAAAGGTTCTTTTAAAAAAACCAAGGAAGTTTCATGGCCATGCAATTTTAAGGTGGAAAACATAACCCAAAATGATTTTACATAAGATTTAAGCAAATCAAAATGAATTCATTAACATTCAAGGGATGATTTCAAGAAAAAAAATCATCATAAGAACGATTTTTCTATCCCTTTGTTCTTACTTGAAGATTTTTGGGTTTATTTTTATGGATATGAAGTATTTTTTAACATCTAAAAGTGGATAAGCCTAGAATTATTTTTATGAATTATTCATTGATTTAATAAAAGACTCGAATTTTCTTAGTTATTCATCATTATTATTATTATTGAATTGGGATTTTTCTAACAATTTCAATTAAATTTTAGATTTCATATAATTCGATCAAGAAATTGTTTATGTGAACAAATCAATTTCATGAATAAAGAGGCTCACATGAATTTCTATAGATAAATAGAATTAAATAAGCATCCTAGGTTAGATTCAAACTAACGTATCAAAACCATTTATCATTTTAATGCATCTTGTTAAGGTTTAGATTTTGAAAAGATACTAATTAATCAACTAGGAGATAGAAATTATACTTCTTGAGAAATAATATAATTTAATTACATGATTTTACTAGTGAAAGGAATTGATGTTAATCTTTAAACCAAGACAAAACTTAAATATATTTAGTTACTAATGACATTCGTTATCTAGATCTGGTTCCTATTAATTATTATTTCTTTGTATTGATTACGTTAGATTATGATTTAAATTTAGTTAGTTAATTAAGTTTAATTAATAATGTAGTCAAATAAATTGCTCATTTTGTTGTATTAGACAATAAAAAGACAGTTAGTACTAATAGTTATAATCCTCATGAGAAGTTACTCATATTTAGTAGACTATATTATAATGCAATATATGCACTTACTTAGTTAATCTAAGTACAATTTAGATCTCAAACATCCTAATCCAAAAGCTTTCATAACATGGATGGGGAAGTTCAATCCACTAAATTAGGAGCTTTATGGAAATTAAACATTAAAGCTTGAATTTTGTGAGCATTTCCTCTGCCTATGCTTCTTCTTTTAATAAGGGCCCCATGTGAAATTTTGACTGTAGATTTTAGCATAGTTTCAACCTAGAGTTAAGGATTCTGGAGATGATTTTGTAAATGGTATTACAACAAGATATAAGCTCAAAATTCTTTAGGGAAGAGGGGTTTGGTGTCTTAGGTGTCACGTATAAGTAAGTTTCCTTTAATATTTTGCTAGAGTTAAAGAATTCAAATATGACTTGTGTAACTTGTTCTTCAACTACATCCTATGATTTTTAAAAGAAAAAAATATATAGCCTATCAAGAGTTGGAGGCATATCTGGGTTAAGTTTTTTCACTGGAATTACTATATCCTTCCTATCTAGTGGCTTAATGAGGTCAAATGTCTCCTGCTTAGATATTTCCTCAAAGATGAAGGGTATAAGATATTGTTTAAATGAGCAATTTGTTTCCTAAGGTCCCATTAGCTTTTTTAAAAAGGAATAAGCCTTCAATTTCAGGTCCTGAGGTCTCTACATCTAATTCCTTTTGGAATCCATGAGTTTTGTGATCTTGTTTGTGTTTCTACTAGCCAAGATAGATTTGTAATAAAAGGAGTCACTTCCCTAAATTTTAACCACTAAATTCTCAATTTTATTTGAGGAGTGAGTGATGAGCTTCTCATTTCTCTCCTCCACAAACTTAACAAGTTAGTTAAGATCTTTATATAGCTACTCCTACATTTATAACAAATGAGTTTTTACAAAATTTATGTCACCTCTTTTGTTGCTATAGAAATCTTGAATGAGTGACTTTAGTTCCTTTTGAACTACTTAAAATTTCCTTATACATTTATATTGTTCGTATCTCTACACAATGACTATCATTCCTTTTTTGAGAGACTTTGAGAACCACTCAAGCTTCAACAAGTAGTTATGGAATGTAAATGGAACATCCTTAAGGTATATGTTCTTTAAATTATGGATTTAAACTGGGAAATGATCAAATATGAGATGATGGTTAAATTGTGCTTTTATCTAAGGAAATTTGGATAGCTAAAGGTCGTTTACTAAAGCTCTATCTAGCCTTTTCCTTATTAGATAGTTTCCATTTTTTTATTACCCAATGTCTGAAGATTGCCTTAACACCTTAAATTAGTGATTCATAAATGTGTTATGTAGGATCTAAAATCTATTCAAAGGTTTATCATATAGATTTTTCCATAAAATTCAAATTTATGAAGGGTGGTGTTAAATCAAATTGAATCTACAAAGGGTAATTAATATTACAAACAAGGGCCCTGATTAATTGCATATACAAAAATGAGGACAATATTACTTTGCGAAGATTTCATCATGAAAAAGAGGTGGATAAGTGGATTAGTAGCTGAGTGATGGTGAATTTCTAGCTCGTTAGGATTATGGGCAACCATTATTCTTTTATCAAAGTGATGTTGGTGATTTGTGATGATGTCCTAATTCTTATTGAAGAACCGAGGTTACTTACATTGATTAATCTTAAACTTAGTCTCTAAAAGGCCAATTAATATTGGTTTAATTGATAAAATGAATTTAAGAAGTCCTTGCTATTTATGATGGCTATTTATCGCTCTCAAATTCCTTGATTAAAGAGACAATGAGTGAGGAATATAAGTATAGATGGGACAAAAGTCCTTTAGCTTTTAATTTCCTCCTTGATCTTCTTTTAAAAGGTACATTAAACCCGTTAACACTATCAACATTATCACTAATTATTGCTTATGAAAAATATAGGAAATAGTCATTAGGTGGATTTGGCAATGAAAGATTCATCCCTCCCTTTATTACTTAGAGAATGAATAATTTATTTTAAGCCACTAGTCTTAGAGTAAGTTTAGGGGGAGATATCATTAGTAAAACCTATAGGGGTATCTGTGATCATCTTGTCTACATAAAAATTTACATTTCACAACATTGCTTTTACCCCCAGTATTACATGCTACTGTAAGGTCAAAATTAGACTTTGCATTTTTTTCTAAAATACCACTACCTACCTCTATTGGTAAGGTCAATCACAACTTGGGATGAGTATCTAATCTTTTTTATTAATTCATCATTGGATTAGTGAGGTCTATTAGTTCCTAATAGTCTGCTCACCTGTCTTTCTCCATTATTTTCCTTTGTATTATAAGGTAGGTCTCCATTGATAGGATATTAAGACCTCTTCTTCCACCATACCTTCATTTGCATCAATTTTAGCATAGTCAAGCTGATAAAATTGAAATTTATTAAATTTTCATATGCTTTTTAACGTTATTTCAATCTTATTTTATTGTTTAAATATTCAATTTTTGTTATATTATTTTTAATGACAAGTTTATTTCCTTAGCACAAAATTTGGGTCAAAGCATGAAGAATTTAAAGCAATTTTAGGAAAATACAAAGATTATATCCATTTAAAAAAAAAAGCAAAATCAGTTTGTGAATCAAGCTGCCAAAATGTAACTTGCTTGGGCATTTTGCATTAAGTAAAACGATGAGCTATAAGTGAAATTCAGACAACACATGGGACAGGTACAAAGGAGCGAATTCAGAAACATAAGAGGGGAGAATTAATTGGGAATTAAGGGGGAATCCCTAGGATAAAGAAGGGACAAGTGAAGTTGGCGGTTGAGTGTGAATGAGTGGGGAGTCTTCAGCTTGGAGTGCTTCAAGGAGGACGTGCGGCTTGGAGGCTTAGAGTCTAGGCTTGGGAGTCTTGGCTGGCTTTGTAGTGTTAGAGTTGCTACACACTAACAGGATGACACTACCAGGAGATCAGTGAGAAGAGTAAGCCGCTTGTCTCCAAATTTCATTTGCTTTGTTATTTCGTTCACTGTACAAATCTTTTGTTCATTCATTTGGATTGCTTTTATTTTTTTTAATTTATGATTTGCTTTGTTATTTAATTAGCTGAACTTTGGCTATTGTTTGGTTAGTTTGATTTTTTGTTTTAATTTTCTAATCCAAACTTTAAACATTATTTACTTTCAAATATGAATGATAATTCTAGATTTATTTTGGATTAATTATGAAGTTGTTTAAGGTTTTATTTCATATAGTTTCAATTATCCATTTAGTATTTGATTCATCTATGTTTAGTAATTAGTTTCTATGCATGTTTTTTAGTTTTAATTTATTTAAAATTTAGTTTTAATTTAATTTTAAATCTTGAATTTTTATTTAGAAAGTTAGTTTAAGTTTTGATTAACTAAGTTTTAGTTAATTAAATAATAGTTTAAGTAATATGTGTTTGTGTTAATTTAAAAGTCAATTTGTGTTTTTCCTTTATTATTTTTAATTTTTCTACTTTTGTTTTCTTCTAATTAATTATGTTTAGTGTTCATTTAATTTTTTGTTCTTCTTAATTTAATTATGTTTAGCTAGTTTAATTTTGGGTTAGAGGATATTAATGGGATTTTAGCTTAATAATTCTGATAATTGATTATGAATTGATTAAATATTGTGATTTAGGTAAAGATTGAATTGGAATTTCCCATAAATTACATGAATTAAAGATTAATTCTTAAGATTGGCCATCGGTTTAATTTCTAATTCTATTATTAGGAATGAACTGGTGATACGTAATATTCCTAGTGATTTCCATAGGTAGCAATAAGCTAATTGAATTTGTTAGTGAATTTAATCAACTTCGCCTAGAATTCTAATTATCTAAGTTAGAGAATTCGAGCTTTTAAGATTATGCCTTAGGCTAGTCGTTCTCTAGTTGTTAATGCTATCGCGTCGTTAAATCTAGAGAGCTTATTCTAGGTTGCTTCGTGATTAGGGATATGTTTTCTATCATATAGGACTTATCTAAAAATGGTGGAACGGATGGTTTAAGAGCTTGTTTGAACCTATAGGCTATCATCTTACACCAATATCAAATTATCTATTTCAAGAATCAATTATAAGTTGAGAATTCCTAATATATCTTCCACCCAACTTTCATATTTCTTGGTTGTTTCTTCTTTGTTTGTCTCTGTTTCGTCAATTATCATTAGTATTTAATTTTGATGTCTTTCTTTTTGAGGGTTTTTTTTTCTTTTTAGCAACATTAGAGATAGCAATTCACTCTATTTCTCTGTGGGATCGACTCTGACTTGCCCTAGTTAATTAGTTAGGTAGGTTAGGTAATTTTATTATTTGGTCATTTGTGACGAGTTCACTAATTGGCTATCAATTTCGTGCCATAAGAGTTAGCTTGCAAGTGGATATAAAGATAGGAGTTCAACCGATTAGGACCATTTATTGGTTGTATTCTTTCCACTTTTTTATCTATTCTGTGTTGACTCTTGTTCTTTATCAATGGATATATATTTTATTGTTATATTCTGGTTTCTATTGATGAATTTATGTTCTTAAATGCCTAGTTAGGGTTAGGATTTGAATGGGTTTGCGTTTGTTGGAGTATTTTTGCCTAGTTAAAGTGCTTAATACATAATCTTGCTTTGATTGGTCATCTTAGTAGGATTATTAAGTGATTAAAGGACCTTGACCATAGGATTTTAATTGTTGGAAATTTAATTAGGTAACACAGTAGAAATTAGGTGTGGATTAAACCTTAGAGTCTTTTTTTAGGGTTCCTAGTATTAACAAATGATTAGCTTGTTGCAAGCTATCAAATAATGTTTAGCTAGTTTAATTTTGAGTTGGAGGATATTAATGTGATTTTAGCTTAATAATTGTGAGAATTGATTAAATATTGTGATTAAGGTAAAGATTGAATTGGAATTTCACATATATTACATGAATTAAAAATTAATTCTTAAGATTGGCCATCTGAGGTTTAATTTCTAATTCTATTGTTAGGAATGAACTGGTGATACGTAATAGTCCTATTGATTTTCATAGGTAACAATAGGCTAATTGAATTTGTTAGTGAATTTAATCAACTTAGCCTAGAATTCTAATTCTCTAAGTTAGAGAATCCGAGCTTGTGAGATTGTGCCTTATGCTAGTCGTTCGCTAGTTGATAATGCTATCGCGTTGTTAAGTTTAAAGAGCTTATTCTAGGTTGTTTTGTGATTAGGGATAGGTTTTCTATCGTATAGGACTTATATAAAAATAGCGAAATGGAGGGTTTAAGAGCTTGTTTGAACCTATAGGCTAGCATCTTACACCAATCGCAAATTATCTATTTCAAGGATCAATTATAGGTCGAGAATTCCTAACATATCTTCTAACAAGCTTTCATATTTCTTAGTTGTTTCTTCTTTGTTTGTCTCTGTTTCGTCAATTATCTTTAGTATTTAATTTTGATGTCTTTGCTTTTGATGGTTTTGTTTATTTTTTAGCAACATTAGATATAACAATTCACTCTAGCTATCTGTGGGATCGACCTTGACTTGCCTTAACTACTTAGTTAGGTAGGTTAGGTAATTTTATTATTTGGTAGCTTACGACGAGTTCACCAAATTTTTAGCGTCGTTACCGGGGGGCTAGTGCTTGTGTTAATTGTTATTTCTTATGTTGTCTTTCTTTTTGTTTTTATTACTCATCTATCATCTTTGATCTCTTTTTGTTTCTGTTTTATAGCTTTTTTAAGTAAAGATTTATTTTCAGCATTCTTTTTATTAGGATCCTTCTTGCATTAATTCTTATATCGATGATGATTTTGAGGTTGCTGTTCTTTTAAGGTTGGAACAACAGGTAACAAAACTCACACCTTTAGGTGCTCAAGTTGTGATAGATATCATCCAAACTAAGTTATGTGATTTTTGTTCATATTCAGGTCATTCTATTGATATGTGTCCTTCCTTACAGGATATGCATCAATTTTATGGATTTGGCGGTTTCCAAGAGTTCCAACAAGACTGGTATAATCCTTACACTTTAAGTTACCATTCGGAGTGGGAGGATCAACCTTATTTTTTAGATGGGAGCCATTAGTATGAATTCGATTCTCTACCATCATGTTATTAAGATCATCCACATGCCTTACCTATACCTCCAACTCCGACATCGCCTTCACAAGCTGATGGGATGTCATTGGAGGCAATCGTAAAGGGTTTGGCTATGAGCACTCTTCACTTCCAGCAGGAAATGAGGAGTGGATTGAGGGACTTGGAAGATGAAGTAAGCCAATTGGTTGAAGGGATTGCAAGTTTAGAAGACCAAGCATCTTTCATCACACTTAGCCAACCAGAGGAAGACCATGGCAAGGTGGTATGTGATCAATTACTAGAGGGTGGAGAACAGCAAGAGCAAGAGGAGACCATTGAGGAAATGGACATGTGCTTAGATGATATGGAGGATGCTA
>JAOXYD010046066.1:0-13522 GCA_028565735.1 Pinacopodium congolense | reverse complement strand
TCCAATCTTCATGTTTAAGCTCCCTAATGCAAAGTAAACATAATAACATATAAATAGAACATTTAAGCACTAAAATAAGGTTAAATTAACATTAAATAACATCCAAGAACACTACAAATTTAACCCCTAACAACACCCTAACTTAAATAAATCAAAAAAATTTCTCAATTTGAAGTGATTATAAGCTTAATAATTATCACAAATAACTATGCATTAAATCAATATAGTAAAATTTGGATAAACAATTCAAGAGAAATCCCTAAAATAGATTAATAAGTCCATAATAATGTTCAAACAAAGAGTATTTAGATTAAACATCAAAAGGAAAGTAAAATAAAGATGAACTGGTGAAGATGGTGAATCCCCCTTTGCTGGAAAATCAGGACAGCATTTGTTGAATCTTGATTATCCTCCTTGTTCTTGAGTTTCTACACATTTTTCTTCTTCTAAAACCCTTTATTTTTGTATTAGATTTTCCCTAGGTTAGAATGTGGCTTCTAGGATTTATTGACGTCTTTTATTATCCAAAATATCATAAAATGAAACTAAACACATCATCCCTACTAATTTTCCATGTCAACTTTTCCAAATTTTAGCACTGCTAGGTCTTTTTGCTATATCATTGTCTAAAGAGATCCAATTGCCACTAATTTTGGTATGTAGGCTCCTCACATTTTTTCTATCAATCTGTAAACTTTCATAGCATTTTGAGCTCTATAAGTACACATAATTCTTTCCCTAAGTCAGCAGTTCGGAATCCATTTTCCAGCTTAGCTTGTTATGATCATTCCTTTGTACACTCTTCGTAATTCATCATATATCTTTGATATTTGGTGTGGAGCCTCTTAATTTGATTCTCGGAGTCTTTAAATTGATCCCACACCTCTTCTAGATATATAAGTGCCTTAAGATGTTCACAACAGTTCTATATAACCTGAACAATCATCAAAAGTAATATAATAAGCATCTTATTCAATAATTAATCCAATATACACCTAAAATGATGTGGAATTTCTTCTCAAACCTAAAGTAATGATCATGAATACATGCCTAAAAGATTTATAATTAATTATGTGACTTCAAGATGAAGAGATATAATTTAATGTTTTCGAGGCGGTACAACACCCTATAGACTATGATTTTTGTGGAATTAATCATATCTAAACTAACCCTTCAATAGTTTTGTGTTCGGATCATTTGTAAAAAGTGTTATCACATTATCATTCTATAGATATAAATGAGGAAGGGATAAAGGAAGTTCTATGATCTTTAGAAGCGAGAAAATTCTCCTCTAGTTGTCCTCTATTTAAGAAGCATGAGTTTCTAGATAGGCCAATTAAACCACTACTTAATCCATTTATAAAGGAGCCATTTTTAAGTCCCCTATCACATTTACCTATCATTATATCATCATCTTTGACTGAAAATATAGAGGACATCCTATTGCGAGTTTTTTGAGATCATGTAGGAGCCATTGGTTAAACAATTGTAATTAAAGGGTTAAGTCCTTTGATTTGTACACATAAGATTTTTATGGGAGATTGGAGTAAGCTTTTGGTCCAAAGACAACAAAGATTAAATCTAAATATGAAAGAAGTGGTGAAAAATGAAGTAATAAAGCTTTTAGATGCTGAAATAATTTTTCCTGTTCTTGATTCAACTCAAGTTAGTATAATGATAGGAATGAATTTTATTATGTTTTTGTATGTGAATTCACTTGAATTCATCCCTATTTTTGGTTTAAAAGTACTCAATTTTTTATATTATTTGTTAAATAGCAAGTTTAATCCCTTAACATAAGTTCTAAATCAAAGCATAAAGTTTTGGACGGAATTGGAGAAAAAATTAGTAGGAAATCTTCTGTCCAAAACATCAAAAGTAGTTGAAGGCAACTGTCATTGATGTTGTAGCACCCACCATAGAAGTTCAAAGACAGCAACCTATATGGCGGTGTTATGTCAACTAATTCTATGGCAGTTCAGTAACCTCTACAACGGCCGTAGAGGGTTGTAAAGGTTTCTCAACCATCATAGAACTAAATGACATAGAAAAACATAAAATGGTAAAGTAGTCTTTACCTAATCCAGACCTATACCCTAATTGGAAAAGGTATAAAAGGCCTAAAAGGAGATAGAGTCATCATCATCTCCAAACACTTTCCATTCCTTAGGCTTTCACTTTGTTCTTGCAATTTTCTTCATTTTCTTAAGGGTTTTAGATTATATTTTGATTTGATTGGTTTCTAATCTTTCCAGTTATTTATTTTAGGTAGTATTGCTCTTCATTTATAGTTGTTGGAAGTTTTTATTAATATATTTTCACATTTTTATATTAAATTATGTTTAGATTAGATGCTAGGTGGATTTTGAACTTAAATATCATGAACAATGTATGAATGCTTGATTTCAATTCAATGTATGGATTTCCTTTCCAGTTATAGCCTTTATTTTAGTTATTTAAGTCTGGGTTTTTTGTGATTTTAGTTCTATCTTTGTTGATTAATGGTTGTTTAGTGGATTGACTCATTGTTTTCCTTTATTTTGTGAAGTTTTTAATAGGGTTTTCCCTTATAGTTGAAGTTTGTGCATGTTCTTAGGTATTAAATTATTTGATTTCAATTTTTGCCCTATTATAAAGTGTTGGAGGTTCTGTTTTAGTGTGTTTAATTTTGTATCTTATGTTTTGGCTTAAATTAAGTTAATGATTAGAGTATAACCTTATATTTTCATTAGAGTTAGTGTTGATTCTTAATTTTCAATAGTTATCTTAAATTTTCTAACCTTGATTTTATTTTATTAAGTATGGGTTATGATTATTTAATTTATGTTTTGATTAATTTGAGCAAGTGTCGCTAATTTCCTAAGGTTTTTAAGGTATTAAAGGGATGAAGGGTGATTATTTTTAAGTATGAAGTTGGGATTTTATTAAATTGGTGTCTTTATGCTTAGGTTAAATTCAAACCTTAGTTTAATGGTAAGAGTTAGGAGTTATTGCTAGGCTTGATCACCCATTTTGGTAATTCCTAATTCGAACGCTAGGATTGAGCTTTGATATGTAATAGTCATTAGCAATTTCCAAAAGTATCAATAGACTAGTTTGATTTATAGAAAAACTTAATCAATTTGTCTAGGGTTCCAATCCTTTAAGTTAAACTTTACAAGCTTGTGTGTTGATGGCCTAAGTTAGCCATTTCTTATTACCTAATGCTTCTTCGTTATTAAACTTAGAGAACTTATTCTAGATTATAGCGAAGTTTAGGGTATCTCTAGAGCTTGTTAAATTTAGCTACTTTCAAGATATTAAAGATTTGAGAGCTTGTTTAGACCTATAAGCTAACATCTAAACTAAAGCCCCACTTATTTAGATTTGAGGATTAATGATTGTCTTGGAACCCCAATAATACCTTAAACCTATTTCTTAGGTATTGTTATTAGTTTTCATATTTTTGCATTGTGCTTACCTATTTAGTTATATTCCTTACACCTTATATTTTTTAGTTCTCATTATATCAAGGGTTTTTATTTTTATTTTCTTTACTACATTTGAAATAACAATTGCATCCTAACTCCTGGTTCGACCTTAGCTTACCCTGCTATATAGTTAGGTCTAGTTAGATTTATTATTTTGTAGTTTATGATGTGCTATCAAATTTTTGACACTATTACCAAAAAGTTAGCATGTGTTATTTTTTTGTTTCTTATGTTATCTTTATTTTTATTTTTATTGATCTTTACCACCCTTTCATTTGTTTTACCTATCCCAAAGTTCTTCAAAACACATTCAATTATAGAAATTTGTTAAGGACAATAAGGGTTCATTACTTTCTCTATTTAACTCTTTTTCTCTTTCTCTTATTGCAAGTCGTACCAGGATTCATCAAAATGAACGAGCTAGCCATACTTATCTTCCTAAAAGTCTTAGTTCTTTTTCCTTTAAAGATGAAATTGAAGAGAGTTCAAAAGAGTTTACAGAGGAAGAAGAATCAAAAGAAGTTATCAAGTCACAACAACGTACATTAAATGAGCTTGCAGCTCCTATTTTTAACCCTAAACTGCTTTGCATTCATTGTTTAGATGATGAGCCTGAGGTTAAGATTAAACATGAACTAACCTGAGCATTTCATACTTTTACAGGTTTTTTAGGCACCATATTAGTAGGATCAAACTTCATGACTAACTCGAACAAGTTTTTAAAAGAGGTATACATTGAATGTTGAGGCATGAAATCAATGGGAGTCACTACGGAACAAGTCAAGTTAAAGGAATTTCCCTTTGTCTTAACAAACGCAGTCAAAGAGTGGCTTTATGACTTACCTACTAGATCGATTATTACCTGGGAGCAAATGCAGCATACATTCTTAGAGAAGTACTTTACTCCCTCGAGAACAACCAATATTAGGAAATAAATCTGTGATATTCAATAAGACACCAGGCAGTTAATGCATTAGTATTTAGAGCACTTCAAGAAGCTTTGCAATAGCTATCCAAATCATCAAATAAGTAAACAATTTTTAATTCAATATTTCTATGATGGCTTGTTACCTTTGGACAAGAACATGATTTATGCTCTGAGTGGTGAAGCTTTAGTCAACAGGATGCTAGAGAATATGAAGAACTTGATAGTAACAATGGCAATGAATTCTCAATATTGGAACAACTCTAATAGTGCCTTTTGCTCGACAAAACAAGTAAAGGAGGTTTCTATTTCCAAGTTAAAGCAGCAAGTAACCAACCTAACTTCTTTGATATAACAAGCAGTGATGGTCAAGGGACCTACTAAAGTATGTGGTATTTATGCATTAACTGGTCATTCTACAGATTCGTAGCCAACCTTGTAAGACGAAAGTAGGTTAATATGGTTAGAGGATTTCAAGGGCAACAATAAAAGTTATGATCTTTTAGCTCCCACCTAAAATCCAAGGTGGAAGGATAATCCCAATTTTAGGTATGGCAACCCACGACAAAGAAGCAACTCCAATGTGTGACCTTCTACATATTAGCAATAATAGTAGCAAAAGTGATTTCATGCACCACCAAGTTTCCACCAAGGGCAACACAATTTCAATCAAGGTCACTGGAGCTTAGCTACTAACACTCTTCAATTATAGTAGGAAGTGAGGACCGGTCTAAAGAACTTGGAAAACCAAGTGAGTCAAATGGCTAATGAAGGGGGGAAATTGAAAGCCAGAGCTCGACAAGAATACCTAGTCAAATCAAGAAGAACTTGAGAGAATATACTTGTGCCATTACCATAATAAGTGGAAAGGAGGTAGAAGTTCCAATAAAAAGGAAAGAGAAGTAAGGAGAAAAAGAAGAAATTAAGCCAACAAAGAAGGAAGAGGACCATCCTCCTATGCTAAGTACTTCACACCCTATTGCTACTAACACACTTTCCGTTAAATTTCCTTGTAAGTTAGCTAAAAATAAGTAGTAAAAGAAGGAGAAAGAGGTATTTGAGGTATTTCACAAGGTGAATGTCAATATATCTCTTTTTCAAAGCAATCAAGCAAGTTTCACAATACGTCAAGTTTTTTAAGAAACGATGTACTAACAAGAGGAAATTAAAGGGAGACAAGAATGTTAGCACGAGGAGTAAGGTATCAGAAATCATGTAGAGAAAGCTACCCTTCAAGTGCAAGGATCTAGGTATTTTTACCATCCCTTGTAAGACAAGTAACATGAGGTATGATAGATACATGCTAGATTAAGGAGCTTTAATCAATGTTATGCCACTTTCTTTTTTTAAAGCTTTAAATCTTGGTTCTGTAAAGGATACTCGTGCTATCATATGATTAGCTAACCGGTTTAACACTTATCCTAAGTGGGTTACTGAGGATGTTTTGGTACAAGTAAATGAACTTATTTTTTCTATAATTTTTTTATGTTAAACATGTAGGATGAGGATTCTTCAAGTCCTTGGATGAAGATTGATATCTATAATAGGTTTTTAACCATGGAGTTTAAAGGTGAGGTCATCCGCTTTAACATCTTCGACACTAAGCTTTACTCATCCAGAATTGTAAGTTAATAGCTAAGTTGGATATTATTAACTCTTTGGTCAAACATTGGTCTTTTCTTTTTATAAGTGACCCTTTACAGATAGCCTTGACAACCTCAATGGAAAAAGAGATGTATGATGGTTGGCAAGATAAGTTTAAGTTTGGAGAGGACATGAGAGAAGCAATTAAGGCCCTTAAGACATGTCACATAAGTATTTTAGTAGATACACACCTCACTTTTTATAATTGCCTATTTATGTTAACCAATTTTTACCTTCTGTCATGCAGGCATTGAAAGCAGAGTTAAAACCCCTATTAGACCACCTCAAGTATGCCTATCTAGGGGCCAACAACACCCTTCATGTTATCATAATAAGTAACCTCACCACGATGTAAGAACAGAGGCTTGTGAGCATGTTGTGCAAGTACAAGATGGCCTTAGGAAGAATAATCACAAATATCAAAGGTATTAGCCCTTCTTAATGTATGCATAAGGATTTTCTAGAAGAAGGAGCTTCTCTAGTTCATTAAATACAAAGGAACCTCAATCCATCGATGATGGAGGTGATGAAGTTACTCAATGTTGTTGTTATATACTCCATCTTATACAATAAGTGGTTATGTCCTTTGCAGGCCGTTCCTAAGAAGTTAGGCATCATAATGGTGCAAAGTGATAGTGGAGAGATGGTTCCAACTAAGGTACAGAATGGATGGAGAGTTTGCATAAATTACTACAAACTCAACTTGATAAGTTGTAAGGACGATTTTCCCTTTCCCTTTATTGATCAAATGTTAAAGTATCTTAGTAGTCCTGCTTATTATTGTTTTCTTGATGGTTGTTTAGGTTACATCCAGGTGGCTATCACTCTAGAGGACTAGGAGAAGACTACTTTCACTTGCCATATGGCATCTTTACGTATCGACGGATCCCATTTGGCCTGTACAATTCCCTGACCACGTTTTAGAGGTGCATGGTAATTATCTTTTCTTATTACATTGAGAAAATCATTAAGGTTTTTATAGATGATGTTATCATGCATGGGGATTTTTTTTTATAAGTGTCTAGATCACCTCATTTTAGTGCTTAAGAGTTTCCTTGAAACTAACCTTATTCTTAATTCTAAAAAGTGTCATTTTATGGTTTATTAATTGATAGTTTTAGGGCATGTAGTTTCTACCAAGGGTATTGAGATTGGTAAAGCTAAGATAAACCTTGTATATTCTTTACCTTAACTTGCTTCTATGTAAGAAGTTTGCTCTTTTCTTGGTCATGCAGGTTTTTATTATAGGTTCATTCAAGACTTTTTAAAGATTACACAGTCATTGTGTAGGTTACTTAAGAAGGACATAGAGTTTGTTTTTTATGAGAAGTTTAAGAGGGTGTTTGATTTGTTGAAGGATAAGTTGGTCACCGTGCTTGTTTTACAACCTCCAGATTGGAGTTTTCCTTTGCGAGCTAATGTGTGATGGCTCCATCCATGCTATTAGAGCAGTTTAGGCCAGTGAGTAGGGTAGATCCCTCTTGTCATCTACTATATTTTGAAGACCCTGAATGAAGCCTAAGAAAAATACACGACCATAGAAAAAGAAATTGTTGTAGTTTTTACCTTGGATAATTTTAGATCTTATTTATTAGGTACTAAACTTATTACCTATTCTGATCATGTCGCTTTGAAGTATCTACTAATGAAAAAGAGGTAAAATCTAAGCTCATCCATTGGATATTTATACTTTAGGAATTTAATATGGAGATTAAGTACAAGAAGGGTTTGGAAAACGGAGAAACAAATCAGTTGAACCACTTAGTGGAGCACAGAGAAAATACAGGCCCTATCAATGATGACTTCTTGGATGAGCAGATGCATGCATCCTTAGTATGCTGACTTAGTGAATTTCTTAGTTTCTTATCAATTTCCTGTAGATTTCACCAAAGTGTAAAAAGAGATGATGAAGAGTTAAACTAAGTTCTATGTTTGGGACAATCTATAGGATGAAGAGACAAGCCAAGTTCTATGTTTGGGATGATCCATAATGGTGGCATTATTGGGTAGATCAAGTAAAAAGAAAGTGTGTACTTGAATTTGAATTTGCCTCCATTTTGGCATTTGTCACTCGTATGCTTATGGAGGTCAATTTAGACTAAAGTAAATAAGTCACAAGGTTTTAGAGGGTGGATTTTACTGGCCATAGCTATTTTGAGATGCTTACAATTTCTGTAGGACTTCGATAACTATCAATGTTCGGGTACATTGGGTCCCTATGGGAAAATGCCCCAAACCCTTATCTTGATTTGTGATATTTTTTATGTTTGGGGCATTGACTTTATAGGTATCTTTCCTTCTTTATTTAGATTTCAATACATTTTTCTTACTTTTGATTATATTTCGATATTGGTGGAATCAAAAGCCACCTAAACTAATGATTCTCAAGTGGTTGCAGATTTCTTGAAGTCTAAAATTTTTTCTATGTTTAGAGTCCCACGTGCCATCATTAGCGACTAGAGAACCCACTTTTACAATTAGACGATCAAGGCTCTCTTAAGGGGATACAAGGTGGTACACCGATTCTCTACAACCTACCACACTTAAATGAGTGGTAAAGTTAAAGTATCCAATGGAGATCAAATCTATTTTAGAAAAAAAGTGAATCCTAGTATTGGAGTTTGCACCTCAACGATGCCTTATGGGCTTACCAGACTACATACAAGACTCTAATCAGGATGTCACCGTATCGACTCAACTCTACAAAACCATGCCATCTCTTGGTGGAATTCAAACATAGGAGATATTGGGTGATTAAGTAGTGCAACATGAAACTAGAAGCCATTGGTTCCCATAAAAGGATACAGTTGCAAGAGCTTAAGAAGTTGTATTATGAGGCATTCGAGAATGCCCGAATCTACAAGGAAAAGACAAAAACATTCCATGATCTCAACATCTCAAGGAAAACATTTTGGTGGGCAAGAAATTCCTTCTTTATCATTCATGCCTTAAGTTTCTTCTAGGTAAATTATGTTCAAAGTGGACAGTTCCATTCAAGGTCACCCGCATATACCCTCATAAAGTAGTGGAGATTAAAAGTATAAAGACAGGGAAGGAGTTCAAGGTTAATAGACATCATCTCAAGCCTTACTTTTAAGGATTTCAGGTGCACAACTTGGATGTGGTGGAGCTTGAAGCTCCAAATTTCATGGACTAATATGGGTTGGAGGTTGTGATTTTAAACAATCACTTGTCAGGAGGCACCCCAGCCATATCCTTCATTTTATTATCTCTTTTATGTCTAAGTTTTGGTCTATTTTCATTTAATTGCTTATTTTCTTTTCACTTGATGTGTTTATAGGAATTAAGAAGGAAGCTACAATTTTTTCTTTCAAGGTTCATATGGCCTCTTCGATCTAAGGGAGTACTCTTAATTTCCATTCTCCTATATGTTTGTTTTTACTATTTTTTGGACATTGAGGACAATGACCATTTTAAGTGTAGGGTGGGGAACAAGAAATTTTTCTGATCTTGAGCTATTATATGTCCATAAGTGATGATTTAAATGTGTTAGCTTATAATGATTCTAATCTTTAGTCAATGGCTAATTGTGGTATTTGAAGGAAATTGGTGCTTTTAACTTGAAAAACTTTGCTAAACTCTTGAAATGATGCTAACTTCTATATTTTTCTTTTTCTTTTTACTTTTAAGTGCTTTGCATGTATTTTGTGACCCCTTTGTATGATATATAGTGTTTAATTACTTTTTTAAAGGTTTTTCATATGAATTTAGAATGTGATGTTTGAAAAGAAGTGGTGAAAAAGAAAATAAAAATGTGAAAAAATGTGTTTATGTCAAATAAAATGAGCATATTTCACTATGCTACCTTCAACAAATGTAAAGGTTAAAGTTTATGAGTGGTACTAGTAGTCATTTGAGAGAGTAATCTAGCCTAGTAATTGGGGGTGTTCACGAAAAAATATTCACTTTCACGTCAAAAAGCTAGATGACATCTTAAACAAGCTAAAAAAACATCTAATTGAGTAACCAAGGTCATTCATGACAAGATATTTAAACTCGTGTAAAAAGACTACGTAAACTCCTAAATATTGCTTTAAAATCAAATTATATTGTGCACATCCAAGTTGGTCATTCATGACTAATTTATGTGATAATCTTTGAAAAATGGCTTGGATTATGGATATTATGTATATTGGGTTATTTTGTTCACTAACTATGTTCCTCATGCATAATGGGTTTTTTTTTCACTAACTATGTGCTTTGCTTATGATTACCTTGTTTTTTATCATAATAAAGTTAAAATTTGTGAATTGGATTAAAGGCATTGATTGATTTTTGTTGTATTCAATTAACTCTAGACCTTTGATTGCAATTGTTTGAATGAGGTATTTAAATCAGTACTTGAGGACAAGAAGTGGTTTAATCGTGGGGGAATTCGATTGAGATGAATTTTGATATGCTTTTTTATGTTAATTCACTTGAATTCATCCTTATTTTTTGTTTAAAAGTGCTTGATTTGTGTTATTATGTGTTGAATGCCATGTTTAATCCATTAACATCTCTTCTAGATCAAAGCATCAAGTTTTGGATAGAATTGGAGCAAAAATTTAAAGGAAGTCTTTTGTTAAGAACATCATCCACAATTGAAGGCAACCATCATTGATGTTCTAGCACCTGTCGTATAATTTCGAAGACAACAACCTATACGATGTTTCCATGTCAACTAGCTCTATGGTAGTTCAGTAACCTTTATAGCGATTAAAGTAAATCATTATAGAGGTTGCTAAACCACCATAGAACTAGATGACATAGAAAAATAAAAATGGCAAAATGGTATTTGCCTAATCCAAATCCCTACCCTACTTGGAAAGGGTATAAAAGACCAAAAGGAGGCAGAGCAGTCATCATCTCCAAACATTTTCAATTTTTCTTAGGCTTATACCTTGTTCCTGCAATTTTCTTCTTTTTCTTAGATCTTTAGGATATATTTTTAATTTGTTTGGTTTCTAATATGGCCATTTAGTCATTTTAGGTATTATTGCTCTTCATTTATAGTTATTGGAAGTTTTTAATAATATATTTTAACATTTTCATATTCTATTATGTTTAGATTAGATGTTTGATGGATTTTGAACTTGAATATCAAGAACACTGTATGGATGCTTGATTTCAATGCAATATATGTCTTTCCTTTCCAATTCTCGGCCTTATTTTAGCCATTTAAGTTTGGGTTTTCGTGATTTTAGTTATGCATTTGGGATTAATGGTTGTTTGGTGGATTGACTCGTTATTCTCCTTTATTTTGTGAAGTTTTTAATGGGGTTTTGCCTTGTAATTGAAGTTTATCCATGTTTTTAGGTATTAGATTGTTTGATTTCAATTTTTTCCCTATTATAGAGTGTTGGAGGTTCTGTTTTAGTGTGTTTAATTTTGGATTTTGTGTTTTGGCTTGACTTAAGTTAATGATTTGAGTAAAACCTTAGATTTTCATTAGAGTTAGTGTTGAATCTTAATTTTCCTTACTTATCTTAATTTTTCCCACCTTAGTTTTATTTGATTAAGTATGTTTTAAGTTTATTTAATTTCAGTTTTGACTAGTTTGAGCATGCGTGGCTAATTTCCTCAGGGTTTAAAGATATTAAAGGGATTAATGGTGATTATTTGAGAGAATGAAATTGGACTTTATTGAATTGGTGTCTTTATGCTTAGGTTGAATTTGAACCTTTGTTTAATGGTAAGAGTTAGGAGTTATTGCTAGGCTTGATAACCCTTTTTGTTAATTCCTATTTCAAACACTAAGACTGAGCATCGATACGTAATAGTCATTAGCAATTATGTTGTAATAGACTAGTTGGATTTGTAGGCGAACTTAGTCAATTTGTCCTGAAACCCTCATAATACCTTCAACCCATTTCTTTGATATTGCTATTAGTTTTTTCATATTTTTGAATTGTGTTTACCTCTTTAGTTTTATTCTTTACACCTTAGCTTGTTTTGTTCTAGCTCCTTGTGGTTCAACCCCAGCTCACCCTACTACATAGTGAGGTCTCGTTAGGTTTATTATTTGGTACTTTTCGACGAGTCATCACCCTATTAAAGTGGTGCCCAAGAAAAGAGGCACTATTGTCGTTAAAAATGATCAAAATGAGATTATTGCAACAAGAAAGGTAATTGACTAGCATATGTTTATTGATTAGCAAAAATTAAACAACGCCATATAAAAGGATCATTTCCTATTGCCTATCATTGATTAAGTTGTAGAAAGACTAGTTAGGCATAGTTTTCATTCTGTTTCAGATGGGTATGATGGTTATTTACAAATTCCAGTATCCCTTAAGGATCAAGAGAAAATAACCTTAACCTTTCCTTATGGCAAATTTGCTTATAGATGAATACACTTTGGCTTGTGCAAAACCCCAACCACATTTCAACATTGTATGAGGGACATTGTTTTAGATATAATTGAGTCTTACATCAATATATTTTTGCATGATTCTTTTGTATTTGGCACATCATTTGATCCTCGCTTAGAAAATTTGGCAAAAGGAGTTTTAAAGATGTGAGGAGACAAATTTGGTGCTAAGGTGGGAGAAGTGTCACTTTATGGTACAAAAATGTATAGTACTTGGTCATAAAATTTCTAGTAAGGGAATTGAAGCAGATTCAACCAAGATAGAGGTAATTACTCAACTCCTACCCCCAAATTCATTTCAAGAAATTATGAGTTTTCTAGGTCAGGTAGACTTCTATTGCAAATTCATTAAGGGTTTTTCCAAAATCACAAAACCTTTTACTAATCTTTTAACCAAGGATGTTATATTTGACTTTAATGATAAATGCATGCATTCTTTTAAGCTGTTAAAGGAAAAGCTTATAAGTGCAGCTATCCTGATTTCACTAGATTAGCCTTTACCTTTTGAATCGATGTGTGATACAAGTGACTTCATAATTGATATAGTTCTAAGGTAAAGAAAGGATAAAATTTTTAATCCGATTTATTATGCAAGTCAAACATTAAATGATTCCTAAAAGAACTATAAAATGAATGAGAAGATGTTAGTTTTTGTCTTTGCTTTTGATAAATTCAATCCTATTTGGTTGTTTCAAAGGTGAAAATTTACACGGACCATTGAACTTTGAAATATCTTATAAATAAGCCTGATGCAAAGCCACACTTCATTAGATTGATCCTTTTATTGCAATATTTTGATATTAAAATCAAAGACAAAAAGGATGCTGAAAATTTTGTTGCTTACCATCTTTCTTGCTTAAGTGAAAAGGTTATGAAAAAAGGTGAAAATCAAGACATCAATGAAGTGAATTCTGAGTAGTAATTACCAACCGTAGAGAATTTTTCATAATACGTTGATTATGTTAATTATTTTCCTAGCAATGTTATTGATAATTGTGTTTTTTTATGTGTTTTTCTAAGTGTTTTGCATGTGTTTATTGCATAATAGGTTATTTTTATTGTGTTTTAATATTTATTTTATGTGTTTTTAGTTAGTATAATTTTAATTAT
>JAOXYD010046055.1:0-13523 GCA_028565735.1 Pinacopodium congolense | reverse complement strand
GAAAAATCAATAAGCAACATAAATTAATCCTTGCATGACCAAACCTAGATTTTTTGTGAAAGTTGGAGTTCTGGACTAAATTTTCCAGAACCCACCTTCTTGAAGTTAATGCCCATTTACTTGATTTTAAAGCATAACCAAACTTTAATTAAGAATGAATGGAGAAAAAGCAAAGTCTTAACTATAGCTTTGTTTTGATTTTGTGAAGGACTTTAATTAGACTTTAAACTTGTTTTAAAACTTAATCAAATCATCAATCATCTAATCCATAGCTAATTTACACATTTGGTAAATTTCAAATTTTTTTAGAGGCAATCAAAAATCATTTTTAAAGTGTTTAAGTCGAAATAGTCAAGTTTAAGTCATTTTCTAATTCTTAATCAAATTCTCTAGATTTTTCCCAACTAATTGTGATTCGATCAACCTAGTAGTTAAGTAACTTTTTCCCCATGGGTTTGACAACTCAGAGTTTAAAAAAATTACTCCACTTTATTACTTTTGTGATAGGTGCATTTGCATTAAAGTCTATTGGTTTTCAAAGTAAAATCATTTCAAAATCACCTGTAATTTTAAAGTAACCGAACCAATGCAACATTGAATTATCTAATTTTTAATTTGTTACTTTTTACTACTTTTAGTTGTTTCTTGGTGTATGTATGATTCTATAAAAGAATCGATGCTAATCTAAGAGGAATTTATAAGTACTTAGTGGATCCAATCTTAAGAAATTTTGTTTATTAACTGTCTTGTTTTCTTAAAGTTTATAATTTATTGCTAAGTTAATCATTTACTAAGACATGATTGTAATTTCATTTTAATTCTTTAAAAAATTTAAACAATCATCAATTTTGTAGTTGATTTTACCTTTTAATTAAGTTCTTGATATATTATTTGGATTGTTAGAAAGATGTCTTTAACAATCAAATTATTATAGCAGAATATTAAATTTATTTCTCCTTGATTTTTTTTTGTAAAACTATACAATAAAGTAAACACTAAAATAATTTAACTACAAATAGTACAATAATATCTTAAGAAACCATTCACATAAGACATAAGATTTTTAACATAGAAAATCACTTCAAATTAAAAGAGTAACAATAACGAAACAAACCAATAAATCTTCCACTATAATAAAATAATAAGTACAATCACTGCTCTTCTTTAATTAATAATTAGAGGCAATATCCACAAAATAATTTTCAAGAATTAAAAATTTTACAACCATTAACAATAGAGAATATAGCAAAATACCAAACTTAAGGTATAAACTAAAAGCTATTTAAGATTGAAACAAACTTGATCTTGGTAATATAAAAAAAAATCCTCTTGAGTTTTTCCTCTTTCACCTCTCTTGCCTTCTTCTCTCCCTGTTTTTTCCTGTCTCTTTTTTGACTCTTATTCTATCTCACCTTTGGCTAAAAAATGGCTTATATATATATATATATATATAAATATAGGTATAGAGAAGAACTATCTTTCACTCTAAAAACTCACCAATTTCAAAAACTAGAGATAACATACAACTTTGAAAAATATAAAACCACCATATTTGATTTCTAAAGAAGTTGTCTTTGAAAAAAAAAAGCAACATACTGTCATTTTTCAATAATGATGGCTTATCCCTCTATTATTGAGACTATTAATAAAATCTCTCTCAGTCAATGTAGGAGGGACTACCATTGCTGCAATTGAACAAAAAGTCTCAAAATTCTTCCTTAGTAAAGACTTTTTCAAAATATTTGAACTAATCTCATTATTATGGATCTTCTTAAGTTATATTGTTTGGAATCTAGTATCCTTTATTTAATGATATCTCACATCAGTATACTTCGATCTTGAATGGAAAAAGGAATTTTTACTAAAGAAAAGATTTCTTTAATTATCATAAAATAATGCATAACACTCTTATTCAAAATCAAGCTTCGTTACATGGCAACTCTTTATATGCTTCAGTTGTCACAATAAACTCAACTTCTATGGTAGAAAGTGCAACACACTTTTATAATTTTGATTGCCATGATATCACTTCCCTTGTAATAGTATCAAGTATCTTAAAGTAGAGTTCCTAAAATCAAGTTCATCAGTCATATCTGCATCTATATAACCATTTAAAATAAGTTTATCAATACCAAAACACAAGCATAATTTAAAAGTTTCATGTAGATATAAAAATATCCATTTAGCATCATCCTAATATTCCTTACTAGAATTAGAAATGAGTCTACTAACAATGCCAACTGTATGAGAAAGATTCAATCTAATATATACCATAGCATACAATAAATTACCAACTGTTGAAACATAAGAAAGTAGTTGCATACTTGCCTTATCTTCATGAGTAAAAAAACTTTGCTTATTGTTTAGTCTAAAATGATTAACAAGAGGTTAACAAGAGGAAAACTAGTCGCTTTAACATTGTCTATATTAAACCTTTGAAGCACATTTTCAATGTATTTGTCTTGAGATAATAATAACTTCTTTATTTCCTTATCTCAAATAGTCCCTATACCAAGGTTTTGTTTTGCTAGCTTCAAATATTTTATAGCAAAAGACTTGCTTAACTATTTCTTCTAACGATTAATCCTTAAAGGATTCTTACCAACAATCAATAAATTATCCACATATAATAAAAGAATAATAAAATCATCATTATGGAATTTTTAGTATAACATAAAATGGTCTAAGGTAGTCTTCTTATAGTCTTACTTATATATAACTAACTCCAACTTTTTATACCATTGTCTTTATACTACTTTCAATCCATATAATCTCTTCCTCAACTTGTAAACACAATCCTTTTATCTTTAAACCATCTAGATGCTCTATATAAATTTTCTTCCTACAAATCGTCATATAGTAACGTCATTTTCACATCTATTTACTTAATCTCTAAATCAAGGCTACCTACTAAACTAAGCACAATACAGATGCAAGACATCTTAATAATAAGAGAAAAGCCCTCCTCAAAATCAATATCTTTCCTTTGATTGAATCCTTTGATAGCTAGTCTAACTTTATATCATGGCCATGAAGAGTGCTCTTCATGCTTGACTTTATATACCCAATTATTCCTTAAAGCTCTTTTATTCTTAAATAGCTTTACTAACTTAAAGGTATGCTTCTTATGCAAAGACTTCATGTCATCTTAAATGACTTCAACCTATCTTTATTATGGCCATATTCCATGGTGATAGGTTTGCATTAGAGTGTGTTTACTTAGTTTTTAAGTGTGTTATTATGAGTGTTTATGATGATAATGATGTGTTTAGGACTTTAATTTATGTTATTTTGATATTCTTGTTATTGTTTATGTCTTTTGATTGTTAAATATTAATATTGGGTATGAAATTGAGCTTATTTGTATGGATATTTAAGGTGTATTCATTTGGAATTGTACTAGGAAGCAAAGAGGAGAAGGAGGAGAGCAAATTAAAGAGTTAAGCAGGTCATAATCATGGGATGACAGAAAGTGTTAGATTTATGAAACTTCTCTACCATGATCGTGGCAATCCCATGATGATACCCCTTCAAGGCAAATATGGCACACGACTTTCACATGTTTTTGGCAAGTTTGAATTACTAGACATAGTAGTTCAAGTTTTTGATCTCTAATGATATTCATAGTATATTAAAGGAGAACTTAAAACTTAATTTTGAGAGTAAGATTAAGTTGTTCTAGCAACTTTAGGGTTGTCTCCCTTATATAGAAGAAAAATCATATTTTTCCTAATATTAAAATTAAATATGAATCATAATTAAAGTCTAACTATACTTATAATCATAATTTAATTTTAAATGAATCAAATATCTTATATTTGACCTTAAAATTTCCTAAACTTTATAATTAAGTCCATATTCATTGAATTTTAATCTCTTTCAATAAACCTATATATGTGACTTATTAGATTCTTAATATATAAACAATGATCATAAATTATAATTATATTTCGTAATTAGAATTACATAAATGAAAACTCCTTTTAATTCATCTTTAGTCCTTCAATTAAATAATTTATGATCATAAATCAAGATTGACATCTAGTAATAAGTCATGACTACCCAAATATTAGAAATGTTAATGTGATTTGACTAATATGTTCATGCATGGTTGTAATGTATAATTTGATTTTTTTAATCATCTAATGTTCTAACTGAAATTAGAGTATGGAATTAATGTCTACTTTATATAATCTAATTATGTTCATTCTTTCTATCATGTAGATGATTTATAATTGATGTGTGAAAACTCCTTGTTAAATTTCAATTTACTTTGGCTATAGAATTTTCAAATAATCACTAATTAAGAACAACATAACATTCTCTCTAATTACTTTAGAATGATGAATCCTCTATTAATTCACACAATTATCTCCATATGGTTTATACGATATCCAAATACTACTAATTGACCCATTCTAGAGAGAAGATCAAAAGCATTATTAAAATATAGTGATTCCTCTATGAGATAACGTTGATAATCTCAAGCCTAAGGATTAATTATACAACCATCATAACTAGAAAATTCACAATCACACAAGTAATGTTCCATTTGAGGTTCTCAAGATTAGATTAGTTCAATGAATTTATTCTCTAATAAATACCTACACATTTATTTAACTGTCTTATCATTTTAATCTTTAAGATAGATTACTTTCTTTATAAGAAAGAAATAAAACGTGTGATAGTCTAACCACTTCATCAATACCTTATCTTAATGAAACTACGACTAGAAATTTTTTAGGAATAAAATAAAAAATGCAATCCAAATCTTCTAATTACAATCTCATTATAATTTTAAATTGCATAATAATTATTCTAAAGATTTGATCTTTATGATTAATTATTGAATATAATTGACAAAATTCATAAGCATAAAGAGTGCCTTTTATTGAATAGAAAATCACAATATTATTTATATATTTACAATCAATAGATTGATTCTAAGAGTATAAACTGACAGGTATCTCCTATAAGTATCTTGCTCAAAAAATGGTGCCCCTATATTGGTTTAAGATAATAAATCCTCAAGCAAAATAGAAAACTTGCAAGGTTTATGAAAGATAAATGTGAATGATAAGATACAAAAATCAAATAAACATGTTCTATAAGGAAAAAGTGATGAAATTTTAGAAATTACATGAAAGGAAACAAAAATAAAATTGAAGAAAGGATTTAAAGAGAGAGAGAGAGTTGACATTAATAGTGGACATAATGATTTCAACTTTTAAAGTAGGAAATTCCAAGTATGTTTGAAAAATTAAAGATCTCAATCTACCTTACATGGATGCTAAAGAGAAAATTTTAACACTGTCATTATCCTTTTTTTTGTAATAAATATAATTAAATTTATTTTAAGTACATCTTTTCAAATTAATGTATATTTGGTTGCATCTAATTAATTTCAATATTTGTCTATTTACATTTTATTATGTTTAATTTGAGTTAAATTTATCACATTAAATTTAACTATTTTTTACTTTATCTAATTTTATCCATTTAAGTCTTAATTAACGCTAGTAAGAATCTAATTTGAATAATTATTTATGATATGATTTAATAAGTCTCTAATAATAATTAATTTTTTTAATTGGAGTTCTTACACATATATTTATTTTAACTTTAGTCAATTCAGTTTTAATAGAATATTCTCATTAATTTCTACGAAAGGGAAAACGCGAAAAGAAAGGAAATGTTAAGGGTAATTCAATCATTTGACACAAATATTTTTTATGATTTTATTTAAAAGGAAAAATTTTAGAGGAAAAATTATAGGGAAATTAAATGAAAATTAAAAAAATGAAAACCCTGCAAAAACGAACACTGTTGTATCAAAGCGGCGGATCACAGTCATCCAAGCACAATTTGGTCTTATCCCTTACATTTATAAACAAACCCCAGCTTTTTTTTTAAAATTTTTTAGAGGAGACGACCGTCAATCTCTGGATTGTTTTTCATCTTTGCTCTAATTTTTTTTTCTCTTTAGGTTCATTCATGCTTCAAGCTGACATACAATTTCTCTGGGTTGCTTTTCTATTTCATAAAAACCCATCGTCTCTAGCGATTTTTTGACCATCCAAACTTCTCTCTTATCTCTCCTCTTCCTTTGTTGTCCAAATTCTCTATTCATTTTTGTTGGTTTGTTACTTCATTCTTTCTCGACAGTAAACTTACCCTAAACCACCTTCATGGAAGCAGTTGATTCATACAGTGAACAGACATCGCGTGTTGCCATGTGAGTGGAGGAAGAAGAAGCACTACATTCACTTCTAATGAAAGCATTATGCGCCTTAGGAAAGAGTGAGGATGCCCTGACGCTATTTAGGAGAAACGATCACCTTCAGTGAAGAGAACATAATCAAGGAAGAATGTCTAACATCTCTAAACTGTGCTAAAGACCAAGGATAAATTCTAATATATGTCTAATATGTTTTGTTTGAATGCTCTGGCTATGTGTTACTTTGAATTGGATTATCTAAAACTCAGTTATATTGGTTTATTCTCCAAAAAAAAAAAAAGAATCATTGTTTTACGTTCAATCTACTCTGAAAGGTGTGGAGACAGGTTTTAGGGCTTGGTTCAAACTTAATGTGCTTAGAATTGTTGCTTTCATTGCTGTCATTTGATCATATCATGAATGCATATTTCGTCAATTTTTATTTTAGGATCTAGCACGCTTTATCTCATCATGTTTCCACCAATCACAAGTTTTCTTGCTTAATAATTCCTCTTAGCATAAATATGGTGGCAATAATTAGTTTTTAGAAGTTTAAGCAACCCATATCTTTGTCTTGTTTTAAGAATAATTGGAATCTGCGTTGAGTTGAAAGAAGCCTTAAAATATTTGAGAGGAAAAGAAATTTGTAGTTCTAAACAATCTTTCTAGTGGATAATAGATACAATATATACAGAATAAAGAAATCTATATTAATCCTAATAAATGATTAGATTTGATTGTCTCTAAATAAGGAATTAAAAACTATACAATTATAGAATTTGATAATAATGAAAAAATATTTTAACATTTGCCCTCAAGTTGGTTCGTTAATATTATAAATGCTCAACTTGCCAAGGCATTTTGAAAATAATTGCTTTAAGATAGCTTTAGTAAGAATATCCGCTAGTTGGTCCTCATAATGAATTTTGGGCAACTCTATAATCTTCACATCTAACTTTTTTTTAATGAAAAATCTATCAATTTGAATGTGTTTTATTTGATTTCTTAGGACTGAATTGTGCACTATATCACATGCAGCTTTATTATCATAATACAATTGAATTGATTGTCTAGGTGAATAGACCAAATCTTATAAAAGTAATTTTAACCATAGTGCTTCACACAATCCAAGCTCCATACCTCTGAATTAAGCTTTTGTACTTGAATGAGTAATAACATTTTGTTTCTTAGTCCTTCATGTTACAAGATTACCACCTTCAAATAAAAAGTATCAAAACATTAATCATATATCATCTATTGCTTAAGCCTAATTTGTGTCTGTATAAACCTTTATATTTTGTCAATCATTATTTTTAACAAATAAAATTCCTTTTCTTGGAGCAAATTTCAACTATCGCAAAATTCGCATAACAATCTTCATATGTTATTCTCCAGGATTATGCATAAATTGACTAACAATACCCAATGCATATATAAAGTCAAGTCTTTTATGAGCCAAATACATTAACCTTCCTACAAGTTTTTGGTATCTTTCTTTGTTAGTAGGTACTTGATTTTCTTCAATACTTGACTTTAAACCTTATTCGATTGGTGTATCAATTGGTTTACATACTAACTATTTGCTAGTTTTAACTACACTGTAAGTATACATGTCGTAACTTATAGTATAACTAATATTGATCCCACGAGAATTGATTCTAGACACCTAATAACCTGAATTGCATATTATTTAAGTTAAACAAAAAGTATAAAAACTGAAATTTAAACTAAACTAGTAAACTTGAATGAATATAATCACAGAAGAAAGCAAAAGATAAAAGATACTCAATAGTGGAGACTTAGAGATTGTTCTATCCTTATTTATGTTTCTTTTACCTTATTGATTTAATTGTGTTTTGTCCTAGATATCTAATAATTGATTACCCTATCTCGAGATTTAATCAATTAATCCCAATTGAACTAACTAAAAGATAAATTGTAACTCTCGATTCACAACACTACTTTTAATCAATGCAATTAGATTTGAAGCAATCCTAAGGACAATTAATAAATAATTAAGATCTTTGTTCAATCACTTATTAATCAGTTAATTGTAAGTCCGTTAAGCTATTAACTCTCATTGCGCATCCTAAATCAAATAAATCAAAACAATCTCTTGATTCAAAGTGATTATAAGCTTAACAATTAATACAAATAACTATGCATTAAATTAATATAATAAAATTTGGATAAACAATTCAAGAAAAATCCTTAAAATAGATTTAACAATCCATAATCATATTCAAACAAAGAATATTGAGATTAAACATAAAAAGGAAAGTAAAATAAGGATGAACTAGTGAAGATAGTGAATCCTCCTTTATTGGAAAATCTAGACAACACTTGTTGAATCATGATTGTCTTCTTTCTTCTTGAGTCTAATTATGTTTTTCCTCCTCCAAAACCCTTAATTTTTGTCTTAGATGTTCCCTAGGGTTAGAAGTGTGGCTTCTAGGTTCCTCACATCTTCTTATGTCTAAAATATCATAAAACATGTCTTGCACATGTTTTGCTACGTCATCCCTCCACATCAGATTTTCTAGCTTTGAATTTTGCTCGGTATTTTCGCAATATCATCATCTAAAAACCTCAAAATGTCATTAAATTTGATATGTATGCTCCTCATATATTTGTATAGCTCCTTATAAAATTTCATAGTAATCAGAGTTCTTTAAGTGCACCTAATATATCACCAAAATCGTAGTACAAAAACTAGTGTTAGTTTGAGTCTCATTTGTTACTTGCGTATCTAAACATCAAAGTGTATCAACCTATTCCTTAAATTAGTTCATATTTTTTCCTTAAACACTAAAACAATACAAAGAAACACTCAAATACCTAAAAGATAATGGAAAGGATGCAAAAGTTCCTACTAACTCAATTTAAAACACATATACAATACTTAAAACACCTAAAAACAACCTATAAACATAGTTTGAAACACACTTATCACTAACATACCAATTTCTTGAAATAAATCTAATGAGTACTTCCTTTGGGAAAAAATATTATTTTCTCTGATCTAGAGACATTAATTCCAAGAAAGTATTTCAAGTAATAAAGGTCTTTCATTTCGAATTCTTTAGATAAATAATTCTGCAACGCCTTTCTTTATTCTGGATTATTTCCTATCACTATCATATCATCCACACATATAATAAAAGTAGTAATTTTTCCTTGTTCTCTTTTTAAAATTAAAGTATGATCGAAATTGCTTTGATAATATCTAAATCTTAACTTGGATTTTTTGAACTTTCCAAACCATTCCCTTGTAGGCTGTTTTAATCCGTATAATGATTTCTTTAGTCTATAGACTTTTCCATCATGTTTTACTGGTGCCATACATCTTTGTAGAAGTTACATATAAATCTCTTTAGGTGACTCTCCATATAAAAAAGCATTTGTTACATCGAATTATTATAATGGCCAATCGAGATTTATAGCTACAGATAATAATATACTGAAGGTATTAATTTTAGCCACTAGTGTAAAAGTCTCTATATAATCAATCCTATAAGTTTAGGTATATCCTTTCTTTACTAGTCTTGCTTTGTACCTTACAATTGTTCCATCTGCCTTATACTTTATGGTATAGACCCATCGACATCCCACTGGTCTTTTGCTGGTGGACAATTCACAAAGCTCCTATGTTTCATTCTTTTACAAGGAATTCATTTCTTTATTCAATGTTGCTCTTCATTTTGGATCAACTAAAGCTTTCTACACACTGTTAGGAATAACTAAAACAAATAATTGATTAATAAATGACTTATTTGATTCTAACAAGTTATAATGTGATAAATAATGGCTCATATGTTATTTAACTTTACTTGAAATTTCAATTTCATATATTGGTTTAGGAATATCTCTAGTGAGACATTTTTGTAATCTTTTTCTAAATAGCTCATGTTCTAAGGTAGGATCATGCTCAGTAGATGATTGGTGTGGTATGTTGCTTTGGGATTCAATTTCCTTTACAATTAATGGACTCATAATTCTTGACTTTATCATCCCTTCATTCTCTAGATAGTTAGTAGCACCATTACTAATAACTTAAAACTCCCACCTAAAATTGATAATCTAAAGTTTAAATTTCCTTTTGAGACTCCCCATGAAGTTCAAATTCAGGAGAAAAATACATTAAATCTTCATGAAATACAATGTCCATGGTGCTATATATACATTGGGTTGGTGGATGATAACACTTTTACCCCTTTTGATTCGTAGCGTATCCAAGAAATACATATCGTAGAGCTCATAGGGCTAGTTTTTTGTGTTGATATTTATGGATATGTATAAATACTACATATCCAAAAACATGAGGAAGTAGATTTGATGCTAATAGGACAACAATAGTAGTATAGAGAGCTTGGAGTGGTGTTAAAATTCAAAAGATTGTGAAGGTATTTGATTTGTTAAATATGCTGTAGAAGAAAGTGCTTCTTCCTAATAAATAAATGGAATATAGGCTTAAATCAACAAAGCACGAATAACTTCCAATAATTTTCAGTTCTTTCTTTCAGTTGTCTCATTTTATTAAGATGTATCGACACATATAATTTGGTTAAGAATTCCATATGCTTCTAAATAATGATTCAATTCAAAGTTATGATATTCTCCACCATTATCATTAAGAAGAACTTGAATGTTTGCGTTATAATAAGTCTTAAAAAAGTTGTTAAATTTCTAAAATAATTAAGTTACTTCACCTTTGGATTTCATTAAGTATGCCCACGTCATTCTAGTACAATCATCAATGAAAGTAACAAACTAATGAGATCCACCCGTTTTTGAAATTTTAGATAGACCCTAAAGATCAAAATGAACAATCATAAAAGATAAAGGACTTTTATTTAAACTTGAAGAATATGAAATTCAATAACTTTTTGCAAGCTCAAAAACATCACAATGGGAAGTAGAGGTACTAAGCTTTTTTTAAAAAAGTAGGTAACAATGTTTTGAGATACCTGAAGGATGCATACCCCAATCGTAAATGTTGAAATCATATTTTAGCTGTATTCCACAACTTTTAGGAATCTGACATGGCTAAAACTTGAATCAAATTATTAGTTCCTTCAAATTATAAGTTCAAATAATATAAATTGCCATGTTTAGTACCATAATCAATCCTCTGCCTTGTTCAGATGTTCTTAAAGAAACAAAATTTAGGGAAAAAAACAATGATAAATGATAAGATTGTTGTTATTTGTCAGATAGATACATGGTTATAATTTAAGGATGGAACAACTAAAATAGAGTTAAAATTCAAATTGTTATTGAGGGTTATAGATCCCTCTCCTACAATTAGGGCCTTATTACCATCAGTTATAGAAACAATTTTTGAGAGGATGGTATAAGCTTTTTAACTTGACTAGAATCAAATGTCATATGACATGAGGCAACACAATTAATTATCTATGTATTATTCAAATTAGGTGTAGAGAGATTTAAAAACCTTACCATTATCTCTTGTAGTTACGATTCCCAACATTGTCTTAGCGTTATCATCCTTCGTTTTAGATTCATCTAAAACAACAGCTTGGTTGTTATTAAGTTTCTTTCTCCTAGATGTTCGATTAGAATCTCACCATTTTGGATACTCGACAAGTTCAAAACATGGATCCTTCGTATGACCTTCCTTTTAACAAGAGGTGCAGTAATAGGTAAATTTTTCAACACCACTAGTTGTCTTTGATTTTTTTCATGCCACCATAACTGAGGTTTTAGAATGCCCAAATTCTCCTTTTAATGTCTCACATTGTGCTTCCTCTCACCTAGTAGTGGCATAACATTCTTGAATTGATTCCTTTCGAAGATTTTCTCTACAAACTTGTTCAAAACAATCATCTAATCCTACAAGAAATATATATACTCTTAGTCTTTCAATAGATGTTCGATATACTACTACATCATCAAGATTATTCATGACAACTTTTTATCATGATGATCTAATTCTTAAAAGATTCCAGTTAACCCTCTATAATATTCAGAGAGAGTTTTGATATTTTTTTTGGTAGTGAATACTCTCCGGTTAAGGCAAATAATTGTAATTCGTCACTTCCATCATATAAGGCTTTCGACAAGGCGGTCCAAATTTCACAGGTTATAAGTAGGTGTAAATAGCTCTTCATGATCTCTGGGCTCATAGACATCATCAACAACCTTTTCACCTTTTTATTTTTAGCATATCACTACTAATGACCATCTACTATGATTATAAGAGAGCTTTTCTTTTTCATTAATATGCATCTCCATTAATTGTGACCATCATCGTAGTTTGATTTAGAAAGGGTAATTCCTATATTTAATGTACCTTTTGACTTGATGACGATAGGTACTGATTTTGATCCAGATGATTCAACAGCATTTCCACTATTTTTTTTTCTCATTTCGAAATGAGGATCTAATACTAAGTTGAAAGAAACTTTGAAATATTTGAGAGGAAAAGAAACTTGTATTTTTAGATAATATTTCTCCTAGAGAATAGATACAATAAATATAGAATAAAAAAAATCTCTACTAATCAGTACTAATTAATCATAATAAATGACTAGAACTGATTGCCTTTAAATACGAAATCAAAGAATATATAATTGTTGAATCTGACAATAATGGCAAAATATTTCAACACATTCCAGTAGTTATATTTGTTTAAACGTAGCAATATTTTCCCTATGAAAATGTGAAATACTATATGGATATTAAAGCATGATAATTAAGTATGGGTATGACTACATTCGTTTGGGTCTATCTATGTTTTATAATTGAGTATTCTTTTTTATGTTGCTATTTGTTTTCATGAAAAAATTCATAAATAATATTTGAATAATTGTAAAAGGCCATATGGAAATCACTAAATGATCTTGCACTTCATTTAATATTAATGTTGTTAAAAATAAAACTTTTGACAGCCATTGTTTAATCTAAAACTCCATCCTATTATTATTTAAAATCCTTACTTTACATGCTTGCTAATCCATTTTATCACACCTTAATCATGTATAATAAAGTTTTGCTCAGAGGTGATTCCTAAAATTTGTATGCATTTAAAGTATTATTTTGTTAAACTCAAATGAAATAACATGAAATATAACATTAGATGTTAACTAAAGAGATTTTTAAAATTTTTTTTGTTACACTTGCCATGGTGGTTTTCGATTAAGGCTCTTATATTGAGGTGGATAGAGGACTTTAAAATTGATTGGAAAAATTTTTGTTACCCCTATGGTACCCAAGAGGGGGGGTGAATTGGGTGTTTAAAAACTTTTGCGGAATTAAACTTCTTTAAACACCTAAGGCCAAGTTA